>CABFOW010004178.1:0-29986 GCA_902141385.1 Timema californicum
TTTGTTTTCAATGAATGTTATTTTTTTAGAAACTCACTGTAAAACATTGTGTATTTTCTTTTATTATATAATTATGCCCGTGTGAAGCCGGGATGGGCTGCTAGTTAACAATAAATCAAATTTTAAAATTTCTGCTTATCATAAATCGTACTTTCTCGATCTATAGTTGTATCATAGTTCCTAACATCACAACAAGCAACATTATATGAAATGCTAGATAGAAAAAACTTCAATAGCATAAACAATTGAGCCCAACCGACTCAAAATACAATTACTTCAGAATCACATCAAAAACTTCAACTAAATCTACTAAACAAGATTAAAGTTCTTGTTAAGGTTATACAACAGGAAAACTTTCATTTAATAGGGATATATTGCTTAAGACATTATTCATTTTCTCCCAACTAGTGATAGAGCTACGTTTTACGTACCAAGTACTACCATACCTTCCATAACTAATGATCTATGCCATAAGGACAAAATCCTAGTAGCTAAATGATCATATTTATAATTTGTTCATCAAACTTGACTTTGTGTAAACAAAACATATTATGTAAAAGGGTTTATAAGCTACGTCATAACGTATACTTAAAAGAGACTTGGTCAATAATATTAAATTTAGAATAGCATAGTTAGTCAAATTAATAATGGTTTATTTTATTGATAAAATTATTTATTATTTTAGTTACGAAAATTTCCATATTTTAAACATTTTAATACTAACCATAATATTTGCGAATACGAAACTCAAACTAGTTCTTTTCTATCCTTGATTTTCATTCTATGCCAAAGTACAAAAGACTCATATTCTATAAGTTTATTATGACATTAATACGATTCATGAGTTTTCCTAGCTCTAGACTTTAATTTAGTTAGCAATCCAAATATTCTCCAAATTTATTAACTATGTTCAACAATATCATTATCCAAATATTTATCAATATTAAAAAAAATCATTATATTATAAATTTTATCAATATTAGAAAATAATTTAATTAGCCAATTGGCTGACTGGCTAGTACAGCCTGCACCATCTGGTGAAAATACCATGTACTATGGGAGCCCAGTTATTTTGGTAGTTCCCCGTTGCTTTCCACGCTGATTTTTTATGAGTGAGCGTGAAAGAGCACGCCAATTTAGACGGGAAACGTATTTTTCTAACCCTATTATTCAGGGGTATTTTACACACCACAATCGACATGGGGCTAACACGGATCTATTTCCCCTCCGAAAAAAGTTGTGCTACAAATTTTTTTCAGTCGACAACGGATGGGTTTCAGCCCACTATCATCGGGTTCTGAGGTGAGCCCTTTACCCCCGAGACCATTAAAGCCAATATTATTGGACTAATTAATGACTAATTAAGTATTTTTTTAGAACTAGAGGGTGTTTTGAAATTACGTGCAGTATAATCCCATTAATCCGAACTAATTGGGACTGAAGTATGCTTGGACCAAAGAAAATTTGGTTTCCAAGTGGCAAAGTATTGAAGGGTCAGTGAGTGCATGGATTATTTTCAAATATCATAATTACAGTTGAATGCGTTTTATAATATATATAATTTACAGATATATACATAATGTTAAATATACAACATGTAGATATTTATAATATACAATCACAAGCTTACTAAAATTTTCTTTTAACTCTGAGTTTGTTATTAATAAAATATGTTTAATTTGATTGAGTCTTTCCCGACACGTTTTCTGAAAATCGTGTTTGAATTATCTGAAATTTCAGATTATTGGAATTCTGTATAAAGAGATATAGAGATTGTATTTTAAATTAGCTTTAGATTTGTAATATAGAAAAAAAGCAATTTTTCTATGACTCTTCTATAACCTTCAACAGATTTAGACTTCCCCCCCTATGAGTTGTCTAATACAACCTATACAAATTATGAACACCCCTAGATAAGAAACGTAAATATTTTTTTTACTGTGCATCGTATCATAAAACCCCTTAGAGCTATGGACTTACCCATACATACACAAATGGGCAAGGGAAGGAGAAATTCAAATTTATAAATGTACCCTTTTGGAAAAAATAAACACCAAAATTAAACCCGGTCGGGATTAGAGCTCCGATCACCCAATCACCGGCAGTTCTGTCTATTGCGATATCACTCGACTACCAGTAGGAGTCATCAAATAATATTTAATATGTTATTTTAACAGTTCATTTTAAAAAAAACTAAAATTCTCACATAAGTAAATAAATAATTAAATACATTAAAAATAGGTGAAGACAAGTAGCTACAAGCCATGATTAATAAGGTGAAGACAAATAGCTTTCTTTGTTCCTTACATTAATAAATAAGTAGAATTAAAATGTCAATAGGGAAAGGGGGAGAGAATATTCGCTCACCATCATATTTAAGTAGCCAAGATAAACACCAAGGGCTTTAAAACAAAATGAGGATGTTGTAGAGAAGGAAGATGCTCTTTAACAGGAAACAATGCAGATAGAGAGTGAATATAAATGAAACAGTCACCAAAGGAATACGAGGAGACACAAGGCTTTACTTCAAACAAAATATATACGTACCCTGGTTTATTTACGGTTGCCATTTTCTTTTGCCAGTGGTCTACTACACACACACACACGGCGGCGTCACCACGTCCCCATTCGAGATTCGTTAGAACATAAACGTGGGAAACTACATTAACACATAGAACGCATCAACACATGGAAGATTTGAAATGTTTTGTGGTCAACCCTATCACGTGCAGTCCTCTTCCCCAACGTTATTTTGTGTGCTTTGGGTGAGTGTATGTATGTGTTAGTGTGTGTGTATGTGTGTGTGTGAGCTTGTGTGTGATTTCTGTGTTGTGAACCGATTCATGCGTTAACATTGTTAAGGGACGATTGTTTCACATAAAGAGAGAGAGAGATAGAAAATCTGCAGCAAAGCACCAAAAAGAGGCGAGTAGGTGAAGGGGGGCCTGTAAAAGGGGGTGAAGGGGGGTAGAGACGTAAATATTCATTGTGTCCCGATGGGATAATTACCCCTCCCCTTAGCCCTTCATCCCTAAACATTTCAAAGCGGAAATTCAATGTTTAGTTGTGTGAATTAACTGTGTGGGAGGGAGAAATTGAGTGTTTAAAATATAAGGGGAAGTTAGGAAAGCTTATACAAAATAGGAGGCTAGGTTCAGTGTTTGAACAACATATCCTGAATGTTTTTTCAATAAAATTGAGTTTCCGTGAATGTTTCAGTTGAGGTTCTGTGCAGTTGGATTGCCGTGAGAATGCGTTCATCAGGTACGTTCTGTAAGCTACTAGACATACCCTAGTGTTTTTAATAATGTTCATATTTGATATGAGTGATAGTTGTTGATTGTTCCACAAATTTGTTTAATATATGTAGTACCTCCAATTTTTCACAAACTTTATGATAATAAGTATTTAACAGAATATAATCTTTATCATAAATAACACATATTATTATTATTATTATTATTATTATTATTATTATTATTAGCACCGCGTCTTACTACACGTTTGGGTTATACGCATTTAGGCTAATGTGTAATGGTAGGGTGATTGTGAGAATAAATAGAGGACCTACATTTTAACGCGGGATCCGAACCACGGTGGAGACCTGGCATTCCACACATTCACAAGTTGTGATTAATACACGTCTTGTCAGAGGTAAAGGAAGAGTTTGGCAATCAGATAAATCTGTGCCGGGACCGAGGATTGAGCCCCGGGCCCCCCATCACAGAAGACTGATACCTTAAACCTAGAACCACTGGGTCACTTAATAATACCTGAAAATGGTGTAACATTCATCACCGAAGAATCTCGTCAAAGAAGACTAAGCTAATATCAAATAAGGAGAAAGGTATAAAAATTAGAATAAATAATTTCGTCATAATTGAATGTGTTCTTAGAGCAAAGCATATGTTTTGTAAATATACATTTTACATATTGTGTACATTTTTAAGATGTAAGTTAATATAGAAATCTTTGGCCTATGTTATATAACCTGATATTTTGATTTACCATATAATAAAATTACTTTTTTAATGAAAGTTTTTCACCTAGAGATTATTATGTGTCTTTGTGTTGCCGCAGTGATTTTGTTTATCACCTAAGTCGGTAAAATGTTTTACATAATAAATCACTATTTATTTACGTTTCAGGAAAAAAAAATCATTTAAATGTAGTTTACATATAATCGGTGCTTGAAAATTTTAGATTGTTCATTAATAGCTTTAATGATTTGGTTCTTTTATGGGTATCTGATGGATATTTTACACAATAAATAACAATGTAGTCTTTCTTTCCGGAGAAAAGAATTAAATTAAGAGCAGTTAGTTCATAGCTAATTTTCTTAAATGTCGCTCTAAATAAAGTATATTATATGAAAAAGCATTTAAGATTTTTGCCTGACTATTTATTTATATTCGCAAAAAGGTTATTCATACGGTAAAACAATTTTATCTTTATTTAACAGTCTTTTTATTTTAACACCACGCTTTACTACCCGTTAGGGTTATATGCTTATGTACTAATTACGCCAATGGTTTTAGGGATTAGGAAAGCTATATTTAAATGAAGTTTACCCAAATTTGCCTAGAAGGAGAATGGAAAATCATTTTGGAAACACAATCTTCACGATACCCGACCGAGACACAAACCTTGGCTTGATCTCCCCCATCATCGGCAGTATAGTTTATTGGAATAGTGGTGCGTTAGACCACATGTCCACCAAAGTGAGTTTTAATAGTACTAGTTGGTGGTCTGGTGGTCTGGGGGTAAGGTGTCAGACTTCTGTACTGGAATCCGGGGTTCAATCCTCGGCCCCGGTATAGTTTTATCTGATTGCTAAACCCTTCCCTCACCTCTGACAAGACGTGTTATAATCACAACTTGTGAATGTGTGGAGTACCAGGCCTCCACCGTGGTTCGGATCCCACGTTAAACTGTAAGTCCTCCATTTCATTTCACAATCAGCCTACCATTACACATTAGCGTAAGTGAGTATAGCCCGAACGGTTAGTAAGACGTGGTGATGATAGTAATAATAATAATAATAATAATAATTGTACTGTTTTTACTAGTAAGCACATGAATGATTTATTCTAATGTAATAGGATGAGTATTTGTTTTTAAAAAAAAGATTGAACCGGTGAATTTCAAGGTCAGAGACGGAAGGGCTAAGCAAAACAGCGTGTCAACCTTCCGGTAGTATTTGTTATTAAAATACTTTCAATTTAAAGTACAATTATTATTTGTGTATATTTTAAAATAAACCGCCATGATACAATATACAGTAGTTTGGATATTGCATTAAAAAATAAAGAAATCCATCAACTCGTGTGTGTTTATAATCCAAATAGAACGCATTTTAAAAGACAATCTTTGTTTTAACATTCAATTTTATTGAAATATAATTATAGTGGTATTTTAATAAACGGTTTTGGCCTATTTAAATAATAATTCGCTCCTCAATGAATTTTGTTCAAGTTAGTCTACTATCCCAAATTTCATAATAGAATAATAATAAATCTAACATTTCTCAGAAAACTTAAGTTTATATATTTTATTAAAATTAAACATTTGTTTGTTTTATTTGTAAGTAGCTCTATAAAGTACTTTCAATTAAATAATTATCTTTACTCAATTTCAATAAATATTGAATATTGTCTACTAGCCTTTAAACGGCCAACTAAGAGTTTAGTAGATAAAAAATTCTACAAGTTCAAAAAAAATACTTGTTTTCTTCCATATTCAACACGGATGTATTAAAATATATAATTAGTTACTTATATACAGTAATATTTCAATATTTATTAATTTTCTTCTATATCATGTTAATGTATAGAATCTTAAAATTAAAATACCAAGGCTCAAGTCTCCTTCAATGTGTAATTTTATTAATTTAAAAATATAAACTTGCTACAAAATATTCATGAATAAAAAATATATTTTATTATATGTAAAGCCTTAACTTTACTGAAAATCATCTCTTTGTCACTGTCTAAAACTTTGTTGGTTCCCGACAGTATTGTATTTTATTTTAAAAAGTTTTCAGAACGAAGCTTATTTACATCTAAAATGGGTAGCTTTGGTAACATTTGCTAGTGAGTCTCATTAAGGAAATAAAAAATAAAATCGCCACGTAAAGAATGAGTGATCTGAAACGAAAAGAGAAAGTTGGTTCAAAATAGGTATTAGAAGTGTTTTTCAAATATAGAGAGCTTTACTTCATTGAAAAATAATTTATTTCAACAATATTTTTTAAATGTTTATGAAAGAATGGGAAGAAGAAAATTAACCAAGGTGGTCATTAAAACTCAAATAAGAAATTCTCTGCTTTCCCAAGATTTCTATAGCCAATAGTTTTATTATTTGTTACTTTCTCGCTATCTTAAAGGTAGAGAAAGTATTGTGATCGTCAAAAGAAACAAACTCAGTATTTTTTTTAAATGAATATTGATGTTTCATGACCCCCCGAATCCAAAAAAGTTGTTTTCGGATATCCGTCTGTCTGCACCTCCGACTAGAGCCTAAACTATTTTACCGATAGGGCTAAAACTTGGCATTTATGGTTTTCAAAGAGTTGCCCAAATTTTTTTTGGAATTGAATATATAACCATAAAATTAAGGGTAGTTTACTGAAAAACAAAAAAGAAAAATCGATTTACCAAAATTGGCTATAACTATTTTGATTAAATTTTATTTATGAAGATCTGTAAATAATGTAAACAAAATGGCTACTCTCAAAAATTTGGCAAAATGACATTAAGGGTTCTGGTCTGATGCGTAAATTTCTATTATTTATCATATCTCCGTAACTCTTTGAGATATGAAACTACTTACTGTTGCAAACAAGTAGGTTTATTTATAATACAAAACTTTTAGCTGAAACATATTTTTATAAAACCAATAACTTTCAAGCTATACGCAATTATATATACAAATATATATATTTTTTAAACTGTTCGTAACACTAAAAGTAAATTATTGTGACCGTAAAAATATATCTAACCCCAGATGTAGATGGATGTCGACGATGTCTCACTACCCCCTGAACCCTAAAAAGTGGTTTTGCAATGACATATGTCTGTGTGTCTGTTTAAGGCTAAAATTAAGAATATATTAATAACAAGTGAAAGGGGGAAAAATCGATTTTCTCAAATTAGGCTCTAGCGATTTGGATTAAAATTCGTATTTAGGCGTTGATTAAGATTATAAATAAAATGACTATTTCCATTTTTCTATGAAAATAGATTTTAGAGTACTTTAAAGAAGCTGAAATGTCCGTATCTCCGAAACTACTTGAGATACAAAATAATATATCATTGAAAAATTGTATTACTATTAAAAATAAGATACTTTTATTTGAAATATATTTTTATAAAACCAACAATTTCTGAGATATTGGCGTGTATATTATCACAATTTTGTGAGCTTTAGGTGTAAAGGGATACTACTTAAATTTTAACGCATTTATTCTGTAATTTAATGGAGTAATTAAATATAAGTAAGTTTCTCAAAAAAATTGTCATTTTTCCTTTAACCTCTTAGGAGAAATATTTGTAAAACTATGATCTATTTCCTTCATTTTAGACTCAATAGTCAATATTTGCATTTTTCATTGGTCAAAATTTATAAATAAGGAATTTAATAGCAATGCGATGACATGAAGATTTGCAACACCTATTAAAATGTCGAAAATGTTAAACGGAAGTCAAAATTTTAATACGAAGTGTTGACACTTGTGGACCCAAAATCGATTAATTTTATTGCTTCCAACATACAAATAAGGACATTCTTTAAAAATAAAATAATAAAATTTAAACTGGGACTCAAAAGATGTTTCACCTTAGTGCAATTTATGCTTGGGTTTGCTAGTGTATATTATTTCGTTTTACAAGTATTACGAGTTTTCATTAAATATCTCCTTTTTTTAACAATACAGTGAGAAAGTCCGTGTGGAGTTCCGTGCCATTTATTTGGTATACTATTTATAATGTGTATATTACTATCCTAAGATTTCTGTGACATTCATACGTAACTTCATATAATAATAATAATAATATATATGTACTTATGTTTTGCATTAAAAGTAAATATTGATTGAAAAAATTGTTTTAATATAAATTTAAAATTGAGTAAATATGTTTTTAGAATTTATTTTAGCTCACAAAATAACTAATATGTATCATGGTTTATGTTTAATTTTACAGAAAAAAAGATGGTTTAAAATAATTACTAACTTATATTTGAGTGAAATAATTAAAGTGTTTTAAAAGAACCTTTAAGCTCTTTAATGAATTAAACTTTTCCTGACCAATTTAAAAATGCTCCAGTCAAATACCAAAAATGTCCATGTTTCGACAAATTTCACTAATTCATACATTCTTTAGCAGATAGAAACATTATGAGTGTTCTTCCTTGATTATATGTTTAATACTATCTCAAATATCTTAATAATCAAAAGGGTAAGAACTAGGAATGTGGTTTAGAAGAAATTCATTTGTAGAGAGAAAATAAAGTTAATAGATTCGAAAAAAACCAAGTACCCCCAACCACTAATCGAACCTCAAACTTCCAGCTAACAGTGGCTCACGGCACTGAAAGTATAACTCTAGTCAACACTCAGCTATATTTTAGAATAATATGTAACATTACGTCGTATAATGTTACAATTGGACCACGCACCATACTGATGTAAATGGATGTATCGCATCAAATCATACTATCCGCTCCAATAAATTCAATTAAATTTAGGATCCCTACTATAGTATTTTTCGCTGTTGTAGTTCTTGTAGGCTAAGAAGACATAATATAACAATGCTGGACAATATGTTTCACGACTCAATCCAAATCAATGTAATAATCTGTTCAAGTACTTACAATATGAATCTGATTTCAATAGAATCCGGCTTGGCTGAATTACACACGGAAATCCAAGATCGGCGACTGGGGCAAGAGAGTTCCGGTGTATCAACAACTCGTCCCGACACTCAAAATGGACTAGCAAGTAATTAGGCATGAACTACCGACGCCTGCTAGAGGATACTTACGTAGCTGACCTCTGACGGATGGAATAAGAACCTCCTTCAAAAAATCGGGTGATTGGAAATGTTGCTGAATTTCCGATGGAGCAACTACTATCAACAAAGATCTACGTGACTATTTGCAGGCATCGTGACGTCACCTTGCGTGTGTTTGTGTATTCTCACCTCCCCTTCAAAAACAAAGAAATCCCTATATAATGGCTGTGCAAGCGTGCAATAATTTACTATCTTACGATCAATCATCGACGTTAGACCATTGGCATGGACCTGGACAATGGCAGGATAACACTTGTAAACTGTATCACATCGTCACTTTGACGGTTGGAGTAATGGACTCTAATTTATTTTCGACTCTAAAATCTTGTGTATAATTATTTAAAATTATCAGTTTAAAATATCAGACTTGTCACGATCGTCTATTTTTCTAAATACTTTACTTTTACGTGTCGCCTCTTGGGCGCTTGAACATTTGCTTATATATTGGTTCTCATACATATACTTAGTTTATCTCTGAGTTTCACAAGTTAATATCAAATTTTTAGGAATAGTAGATTTTTTGTAACACTGTTTCTGATCTGCAAAGTAACTATTATAAATTTAGTTTATAGTTTGGATTAACGTAACGTAATGTAACATTTATTTTTGGACATTGAGTTAGAATGACTTTAATCTTTTACTCTTTTAATATTCCTATGTTTTGAATTAACGTAAAATACTCTTGAACAGTTGAAGTCTTGTTTATTGGTATAACGGTTGATTCCATATTCTAGTTAGATCAGATAGTCCCGGGGGAGTTTGGCTTAGGTCTGTAAGCCAAACTCTCACGTATTGTATATTTTGTAGTATGGTCGTCAAGTTTGATTCTAATTTAAATTAGTATATTGTACTCTGGAAAGTACGAATTTTTCGGAACCATTTTAAGGTGCCCTTTAAGCCCTTATAAATTTGTATCACATAAATAACTTGTACGTAATGGTATTGTCTATTATAGGCTAAACCATCAGTTGTATGGTGGATTTCATGTGTCCTTTTTGGTGTATACACTTGTGCAACTTTAATTATGTAAAGTTATTTACTTCAAGTATAATTTCCAACGGAACTCATTATGATATAATGAGACCATGTATTGTTAACTGCGCTCTTGTCTTTCAATTGAATAAAATTCTCACTGTTGAATTTACATATTTTTATAATATCCATTTATCTTGTATGTTAAGTTCATCCTCTCCCTTTTATTACTTTTACTGGTCGGGTAGTATGAGGATACAGAGAGGGTGTTACAAATATTTCCATCACTGACTTCTTATTCGGTATTTAGAATTGTGTTCACACTAATTGTTATTGGTAAATATATAATAGAGTATATTATACTAGGATATCGCGGGGAGATATTTCATTCCATTCAACCTTTTACATTTTTACTTTAGTTTCACAAATTATTATTATTAGCCTCGCGTCTTACTACCCGTTTGGGTTGTACACTTTTTCGCTAATGTATAATGGTAGGGGGATTGTGAGATGAAATGGAGGACATACAGTTTAAAGTGTGATCCGAACCACGGTGGAGGCATAGCATTCCACACATTCACAAGTTATGATTAATACATGTCTTGTCAGAGGTGAAGGAAAGGTTTGGCAATCATATAAATATATGCCGGAACCAAGGATTGAACCCCGGACCCTAGTACATAAGTTAGACACCTTACCCCTAGACCACCAGGTTACCTCACATTTTATTAAACGTTCGGATTATAAACTTATGTACTAATTACACTATTGTGTTAGGGATTAATAAGGTTGAATTGGGAGGAAATGTACCTCCATTTGAATGGAGGGAGAGTGTAAAACAATTTATGGAAAACCACCCTCAGTACACCGTATCAGAATCGAACCTGGATCTCTCCGTCATCGAGTCTAGTCCATTTGAGTCTTTAGGGCCTTAGAGCAAGCGGCCACCGAAGTGGGTCACACATTAATTCCCAATTAAATAAGTGTTTCACTTGTGTTAATAGATTTATTACATTTAAAAGTAGAATATCTGAATTTGCTTAGTATTCTAGTTATGAAATAATTTCATATTAAGTTAAATAATAGTAACGTAGGTTTCTAAGACAATAATAAAGGGTACCATGCACCGCAAATACTTTCTCGGTCCCGTAAATAAAAATTAAGACACTTACTTAAAACTAGTAAGATATGTGAAAGCAAATAATACACATTGTTGCAGAATCAAAATTAAAAACATGTAAGAAATTATCAGAGAGCATAAATGAAATAATATACACTGTACATAAACATTGAAAAAAGAGTAATATATCTGTCCACCAAAGAGCATAACCATCATTCCCCTTTTAAATGACCTTCAGTTCAAAAAACTATATACTATACTAGCTTATAGCTCGGAAACCATTAGTTTGATAAAAATATATTTTCAAATAAAAGATTTTTTTTTAATTTTCAATACCTACAAATTTGCAATGATTAGTTATTTCCTATCTTAAAGGATTGTGAAGATATGATTCAAGTCGGAGATAACCACTTTAGTAAAGTACCCTATAAATCATTTTACCGGTGAAAAGAGATATATTTTTTATTATTATTTTTATTTTAAAACAGAGACCAAATATGAAGTTCACTCAAAACCGTTAAAGAAGATTTAAAGATTTTATTTTTATTTCACCCTTAAGTAAACTACCCTTAATTTTGAGATTAGCTATTTAACTCCAAAATCTCCTCTGGGGATCCTTACAAAAACATAGCTATTAAGTTTAAGCCCCCCATTGGTAAAATTGTTTCGGCTCTAAGTTCAGATACAGACACTTAGCCCAATAGACAGAATTTCAGAAGGCATTGCAAATACTAATCTTTTGGTTTCAGGAATTCATGAAAAATGTTTATTTATCAAAATCTAATATTCAATTTTTTTACGATGAATTATTCTTTATCTAAGGGGTCGATAAAATAAAAAAGTGATGCCATCAATTCTAAGGTAGTTTATTTCTATTTATTACTCAGGTAGTATACACACAAACACATATTAAATTTATACTACACATGTCTCGTATTATAACCATCTTTGAGAGAATTTTAAAATAAAATAATCTATTTTTTTTACTTTATTAAGGTGGCACATAAAAATATAATTAACCTATGAAATTAATGAATATTGTAAATTAATAATACTATTTTTATGCACTTTTCTCTGTTTATTCATTTATTTTGAGCTAGAAATAATTCATGAGAAAATATAGTTTGTAATTTCACACCAATAAATACATTTACGAGGAATATTAAAGTCAACGAATTCACATACAAATGCAGCATATGTGGTTTGGTAATAATGAAGTAGAGTGAAAGGATGAGTTTTTGATAAAAACATCTACTTCATCAAGCCGACCCAAATTTGAAACATAGGCCTACTCATTGACCTACGAACGTTAACTTTGATCATATGAGAGTATCAATGAAATAATCGTATTCATCAAGCAGTATCTGCCTATTGAACTTAACTTTATCGAAATCTGTGATCAGCTATTCATCATAATATGTACAGCACACAGCGAATTAACAAATCTCTTTCAAAAGCCACAGTTTGGATGGTTTCCCCGGTCACATCAGTTTTGTCATTATGACTTTTTGGTTCACCTCATTATTACACTCCAACAAACACGTTAATCTTTTATACTTTGAAACTCTTCTGTTTTTATTTTGCTTGCCATTTACAACGATCTCAAAATATTTTAATAAAGCTTTTGGCCTTCCATAGATAGTGAAAATGTGTCAATATGTTTTATTTTTAAAACAGTTACTTTTATCAAATAAAATAATATCTGGATGTGGAAAATAGTTTCGATTATAATAAGATTAAATATATAATGATAAGATATGGAATTATTAATATTATTTACTGTCAAGGGTGTATGATGAGAGCTCTTTCTCTCCAACTGAAATATTTGTTATCAAATGCCACTATGTTCATGACAGATATTCAAGAACTGTCTCCATCTCCATCTAAAATGTTTGTCATCAAATGCCATTATGTTCATGACCGATATTCATGAACTGTCTCCATCTAAAATGTGTGTCATCAAATTCCGCTATGATCATGGCATATATTCATGAATTGTCTCCATCTAAAATGTTTGTCATCAAATGAAACTATGTTCATGACAGATATTCATGAATTGTCTCCATCTAAAATGTTTATCATCAAATGCCACTATGTTCATGACAGATATTCATGAATTGTCTCCATCTAAAATGTTTATCATCAAATGCCACTATGTTCATGACAGATATTCAAGAACTGTCTCCATCTAAAATGTTTGTAATCAAATTCCGCTATGATCATGGCATATATTCATGAATTGTCTCCATCTAAAATGTTTGTCATCAAATGCCACTATGTTCATGACAGATATTCATGAATTGTCTCCATCTAAAATGTTTATCATCAAATGCCACTTTGTTCATGACAGATATTCAAGAACTGTCTCCATCTCCATCTAAAATGTTTGTCATCAAATGCCATTATGTTCAAGACAGATATTCAAGAACTGTCCCCATCTAAAATGTTTTTCATCAAACGCCGCTTTGTTCATGATGTATATTCATGAATTGTCTCCATCTAAAATGATTATCATCAAATTCCACCATGTTTATGATGGATATTAAAGAACTGTTGATATCACCATGTTAAGAAAATTAACCTTTAAATCATATTTCTACTGGAGAACTATTCTATTTATTTTGGACAAATAAATTTTTCTTCATAAACTTTAAAAAAAACAATGCCTTTTTTAGCGTTAATTTCAATCCCAAATTATTGTTATTATTAGCACCGCGTCTTACTATCCATTCGGGCTATACACACTTACGCTAATGTGTAATGGTAGGGTGATTTTGAGATTAAATGGAGGACCTACAGTTTAACGTGGAATCCGAACTACGGTGGAGGCCTGGCATTCTTAATCCCAAATTAATGCAATCACCTACCTTTATTTTATAAATCTGGATTGGTAAGTTACAAAAGCAGTTGACCTTGGAAGATTTTTTAAGTCCCTATGGGGTGTGCGGCAATGTTGCAAGAATGCAACGATGGGTATTCAGTGAAAATTATGTTCAAAATATGCAGCTTCTTGTAACCAGAAGATATTAGTTATTTTAATCTCAAATTACAAAATTTGGCATCAATTAAAAGATGAATTAACAATTAACTTAGGTTTAGCTACTAATCGCATTCAACGGTTGTTCGCAGAAAACGTATATAAAGCGAATGCCTGGTTTTTGAATGCAACAAAAGCAAATTTAAGTAAAAAAAAGTTAAAAAGTACTTTACTCCTTACCCTTGTCCAAATTTTACCTTTGCTAAATATAATTTCATTAATTTCCCCAAACACTTTCCCTAACCTGTAAGCGTTGTTTACCTTGCACCGATCTTGGCCTGGCAGGAGACAAAACCGCGTGACCAGGCCTATAATTAACGCGTGGCTTGGTGTAGCGTGCGGGCAGATCGTTAATTACCATCGTTAGAACAGATAATTAATCCGTTTGTGCATCGCTGAATAGAAAGCAGGTTGGGGGGAGGCGTTTTATTCCGCGCTGTTGATGTTTAACGGGAAGGTAGACGAGCGTGTCTCCGATGGCTCGTGCCGACCGGAAGTTGGTTTCTTGTAAGATCAACTGTTTAGGATTAGGCTGAGTAATATAGGTGTATGTTCTTTAAAAGGAAATCTTCTCGACATGCTTATAAACAAACATATATTTAGCATTCATTGTTTTGCACTTTTAATTAAATTTTTTATGCGAACAATTTTATTAATCGTTAGGGATCTCAGAAATATATACTGAATGAACAAAGGAATCAGGATAAAGACAGTGAATTTAAAGTAAATATTTCATTCGATTTGAGAGAGAGTGGGCCAATCTATACATGGTTTGTATCTAAGCTACATTTATAAATAATGGGTTGAAAACAGCCTTCTAGTGCACGACTTATTTCAAACCCTGATATTTTCTTTTAAAATGCAAGTAGCTCATGACCCATTAAACTGTTCTACCATAAATACAAGTAGTTACACAGGCTACCAGCGCCAACATAGTCGCGCGGAATAAATTCCAATCTCATATATCCAGAATTGCCAGCAACGTGATTTTATCCTGGGTGGAGGATACCTTTACCAAATTTAATAAATTATGTTTTCCCACTCACCTTCTGCAGATATTTTTGTAAACCTTCTCAAAAACTTGCATTCCTCATACTTTCCACATCGGAATAGTTAAATGTTGATTGTTCAGATGGGTGGTAAGACACCACGAGAGAAAATATATGTATATTCCACACAAGCAGAGAACTATTTTACGAATTCGAACTCCAATTTACCTTCAAGTCTCGAAGCTCGAATCCGAATCTTGGAGAAAATTATTAAAAATTGGATGAAATAAAAATATAATTTTATTAATATTATTAGCCCCACGTCTTACTACCCGTTCGGGCTATACGCAAAAAATATAATAGAATAATATAGAATTCAAAAGTAACTAAAGGTTGACATTAGTTCTTATAATATATTCAATATAACATTCATACATTCAGCTAAGTGTTAAATTACTGGTCTGGGGCAAGATTTTAAGTTCATCCTCTAATTATAATTATTTATGAACCACCAATAAGCCGTGTTAGATTAGAACTCTGACACAAATTTCACTCAAAAAATTGAATATATTTTTTTTTAAGGATTTGAGTCTCTAATTCGAAATTTTCTTCAATCCTTGAAACTTAAATATCCTTAAGGTTTTCGAGGGATTTGATGTATTCAAAGGATTTAAGGGCTCAGCCATACTCATAAGTTTAAGTGCACACGGATGATGACTATTTGCAACGTTTATAAATTATAAAGTTGCATTTGGTAAAGTTTAAAATATATTTACAGAGGTTAAGCTTAGGGATGGACCTCATGCGATGTTCATGACTTCCTCGGACCCTTTCTATTCAACCCCTTTCTTCCCTTAGACTCCCTCTTTTCCGCCAGCGATGTTCTAAAAACGGAAGGTTTATTAAATGTAAGCATCCTTCACGGACAACACTAAATAAAGCCAACGGAAACGTTTCCCGAACTTCCTCCGTAAACGCAGGAGTGTTGAATTTTGATCCTTTCATGGACCGGCCGACTTTGGACAAGCTCCTGTATGAATATTTTACACGGGGATGTTTTGCGTCATTGAGATAAGTCGAAGTAAGAAATGTTATAAATTGTGTTGACTGATGTGTGTTTTGGTAAATTTTTCTTTGTTCATAATATTATTTTATATATACATCTATCGTTTGGTTTATAATATTTATGGATAAAATATAAAGACACTAATTATAAAATCTATGTTTCTTTAGTTATTTTGTTTTCTTCCTGGATCTTTCTTATTTTCCTTATGATAAATTATTAATATAGTGAAAGCCGCTAAAATTGTTAAATATTCTTAATTAATCATGGAAGTTGTATTTCAAAAAAAGTAATGCAAACAAATATACTTGGATTATAAAAGTATAATTAAGCTGTTAATTACATTAAAAAATAAACATTAATACATCCATCCACATATATATTAATATATTTCTACCGATAACTGATTATTTATATATGTATTTGTTTAGAAGATTTTTGCACAATCTCTGGTAAGATAAACATTTTAAAATCAGCGATATTTTAGAATGAATACTCAACAAGTGCACATACATCTTAGAATACAAAGATTATTTTAAATAATATAGATTAAATTGCAATCTTTTATTATTTAACGTGAAAAAACCCACTAAAGCGCATGTTTTAGTAATTCATAGGATCTAATAATTAGTTTACATGTTATTAATAATAACACAAACAAATAAAATCTAAACTTTTATGCGTCTAAAAATTTAATGTTAGGGTTTGTTAGGTTGGATATTATTGTTATAATCCTAGTTTATTAAAATTCACTCCGATTTTTTTTTAAATTGTAAGATCCGATTAACATTTTTTTATTGTGATTTTTACAACCAATAAACTGACTTTAATAGACCAACTATTGTAAAACAATATTTGCAAGATAACTTTTAATTAACTGAAGAAAACCCATCTCGGTGTTGTAGTTAACTAACGCGCTAGTTTAATGTTTATCTCGACTACAGAGGACGAGAAGATTGAGGCTGGAATCTCAGTCGGGTGAACCGGGGGTAGTTTTTCCTAAATGGGTTACCAATCTCCCTCCACGCAAATGCGTGTTCCCTTCCTCTAAATGCAACCTTCACAATACCTAACCCATTAGAGTAATTAGTACCTAAGCGTGTAATATGAACTGGTAGTAAGAAGCACTTCTAGGTAAATTAAAAAAAAAACTGAAGAAAAATCTGGTACGGCCCCAGTCAATGCGAACCAACCATAAATTTACTGTTCACGCATTGCCATTTTAGAGCTTGAATATGAAATACTCCTAAACTTTATTTGCTCACTTCAATTTAAATAATTAGAAATATTAAGAATTTACTTTAATCAATTATGGATATATTTATTTAATTTCGGTGTATTGCCAAACAAAACTAATTTTCTTGAATAAATGCTAGGATTTGATTTGATGTTTTTATCAAAAACTCAATTATGTTTCCAATTGAAATCGAAAGGTTTGTTAAAATCATGTGATCTAAACCAAACGTTTTAGTTGAATAATATTTAATAGCTCATTTTATAACTAATATAATTAACTATCCATTCTAAGAAGTGGGGGAGGATGAAGGGAGGTATATCGAGAATAAAGGGCACCCGCTTTAGTCTTAATTCTACTAACCAATTTAAATTGTACTCTTATATGAAAAGTTACGTATATATGGTTATATGATATATGATTATCTAAAACTAAAATAATATTTAGTTTGAATGTATAAAGTCTAAAAGCTAGTTAGTTTAAAAATATAATTTGAGGTATTCAAAGTCTACTTTCTGGACTGACTGATTCTATTTGTACACGACTTTAATTTACTTTAAACCCGCCTCGGTGGCGTAGTTGGCTAACGTGCGAGTCGTGTTTAGCTCGACTGCTGAGGACGGGGAGATCGAGGTTCGAATCTCGGTCGGGTGAACTGGGGGTGGTTTTTCCTAAATAGTTTTTCCACTCTCCCTCCACGCAAATGTGGGTTCACTTCCTCTAATTCAACCTTCCAAATTCCTAATCCACTAGCGCAACTAGCACTTAAGGCGTATAACCCGAACGGGTAGTAAGACGGGGTGCTAAATAATAATAATAATAGTAATAATTTACTTTAATCCAGAACAAACACAACACCAAGATTTCAGGCTGTTAATTCATAACACTTAAAGGAGAAACTTACATTTCACCGAGGACACAATTTTTGGCCTAGCCGGGAGTTAAGCCTGGGACCATTAGATAAGTAGGTGACCGCACTACCGACTGAGTTAAACTCTCTATCCAAAGACTCGAGTTGAAAGGAACAATTGCAAAATGGACGCGTGATGCATCAACGGGCCGGCAAGTGTTCGAGTTTGATTCGTCGGGTGAAGATAATTGTATTTTAAACGTATAGTAAAGATTACAAAGCGAGCAGAAATGAGCCATAAATTATTGGTTTAAAAAAATTGCTGTTAATGGTCTGAATAACGTTAATGGTCTGCATTCAGAATAGCCCTTCCCTACTTCCAAGCAAAAAATCCCTTTCAACTTCAAGTACTAAGTGTTTAAATGCAGCCAATCATTTCCTAATTACCACTGCGGGATCCATAGCGAATGATTGCGTATAATTGAATTTCGAAAAATAAAAAATAAAAGTGCTGAAGGTTTAGAGCACTGGGGCATGCATAAATGAGCGAAATCCCCTTTTACAATTTGTCCAGGCGAAAAGAAAATTTCCTCAGGGTCGAACCTCTTAGAAAGATGGTGGAGGGGGGAGGTTGAAGGAAAAGGTAGGGGGAAGATGGAAAGGGAAAGAGGGTCCTTCAGTTGGCACTGACCCGGAAAGACGTTTTCGAAGCACGCGAGCATAAAGCACACGCCTAGAACTTTTTATAACAAGATGCGCACAAAGTTTGTGCAGCCGCACAACCAAGTGTTAACAGATCACTATCAACAGAAGAAATATGAAGCGCCGGCTGGTGGCCCGTAATTCAATCATAAAGTAAATCGCATCGGTGAGCGCGTGGACTGAGGCATCGTGTCAAGGTGCGAGTGAAGTGAAAACGAGTTAAGTTTAGTATTTTTGCAGTTTTTATAGATAAACATTCAAAATAAATCAATTAATTTACCATTAATAAAATAATTTAATTTTCTTTCCATTGTGATCCCAACAGTTCTTTAATATGTGTCACCTGCCTCGGTGGCGTAGTTGGCTAACGTGCTTGTCGTGTTGAAGCTCGACTGCTGAGGATGGGGAGATCGAGGTTCGAATCTCGGCCGGGTGAACTGGGGGTGGTTTTTTCTAAATGGTTTTCCACTCTCCCTCCACGCAAATGCGGGTTCACTTCATCTAATTCAACCTTCCCAATTCCTAAACCATTAGAGTAATTAGTACTTAAAGCGTATAACCAGGAAGTGTAGTAAAACGCAGTGCTAAATATTATTATTTAATATCTGTCAAGTATTTCCTAAAATTTAATGACAACTTTTTTATTAATTTAAAAAGTTTCTCACCTAATACCACGATGTTCTTGATGTATATTAAACAATTTTTGATATCATAATGTGAAGAAAATTAAACGCAATATTTATACTGAAGAAATATTTGATTTCCTTTGACAAAAGAAAAGTTTTGCCTTATTTATTAACTGAACAAATACTACCCTTAGTTCACGTGCTCTTTACTCTCAACTTAATCTGGTTTGATAACGATGTTGAGGTTATAATTTGAATCCAAGCTATACAAAAACAGAGGCTGGTATTTCTAAAAAATATTGTTACACTCTTCACCCCACTCAAATTGTATTACATTTCCTCTAAATACTTCCTTTCTTATCCCTACCCCCATTAGTGTAAATCAGTGAATACTCCAGATGGATATAAGAACCTGATGTAAATAATACTAGAGCCTTTATCTTCCATCCTAAATTTGTAAAATCGATATCGCACAGTAATATCTTTCCGTGCTGTAATCTTGCCATGATCATCGGAGTAATCATTTTGAAAAATTATTCAAGTGAAACTCCCCCCCCCCCCTTCTCATACGCCTCACCGACACCCACAATTTTATATTCTCTGCTATTCCTTTTTACCCCCTCGTTCCAAGCCCATCCATCCTTGTTCAAGATTTAAGAACAGAAAAAAAAGGGAGTGTAGTAAAATAAAAACTAACGCTAGTGAAAATGTTTTATTAACGCTCTTGATTTCCAATCTTGTTGTCAAAATCTACTTTATCACAACACACATTATCTTGGATAAGATTAATATTTTGTTATAAATTAAATTATTAGTTTTATTATACTGTCACAAATAGCACAAGAAACATTTAATCTAGAAATTATAATGCGATCTACTATTATTATTTTATGATGATTATTATACTGAAAGGGTAAAATGTGCTTAAACGCGCTATGTAAGAAACAAAGTTCCACTATTTTTCTATTTTGATTATACAAATAAATTCTCAAACCATTCCTTTAAATTAATCAATCCTCTTCATTCATTTTCCTTAGGTTGAGTAGTTTCAACCGTTGTTTGTCGTTTCTGACAATTGATCGCACTAACCACTAATAAGACTACCACGCCCAATGCTTATCACGTTCCAATAAGTATGTTGATACCTATGGTCCACAATTATGACGGATAATTCTTATTTTGGATTCAACCTTTATTGTGAATTCGCACGTCCGCCGAAAAAATAGCGCAGAACAGAAACGTGGTCACGTGACTAGCTCTAAGCCAATCACAAGATTTCCGCCTCATCGGCGTTAAACTCATCTCTACTTTATCCGCTCTGCCTGAGATGTTCGGCACAGGAGAACCAAACTAATCTTAGAATCAACTATTTCAAATCAGTGCACATGCGCATTTGACAACGCATGCGCTCTACATCCGGAGTAAAGCAGACATATTTGTAGGCCTTTGTGAGGAGATCTGAAATGACATGTTAATGTAAAGCGTGAGCATCGATGTATTGGCATGTGCCATGACACAACATTTTAATTTGAAAACATCCATCGGGTGAATGATCTAAAATATATGTTTATCAACTAGAAAATATAATATATTAATAATCAGCTGTTTTTAGATAACGTAGTAGTGTATCAAAGGGTCAACATACATCTTGTGAATGTCTGTCCCCCTGAGGTAAATTCTCCTTTCTATTTTCGGCGAACTAGTGCTTTAGCCGAAAAACAAGCTCAGAACAGGAACGGAGTCACGTGACGAGATTTAAGAAAATCACAAGGTTTCTGTTTTTTTGGTGCGAGCTGTTTTGCTAAAGATCAACTCATATAATATCATTCTCCCGCTCTGCCTGAGGTCTTTAGCACGGGTGAACCAATAAAGTCTCCCACCAAACCGTTTCAAATCAGTGTTCATGTGCTGGAGAGATAGAAGCAATAACACAACTCCATTGACTTTTGTGAGGAGAGCTTAAGTAACCCATTAATATAAATCGTGTGTATTGGGTTGTGCCACAACACAGAATTATAATATGAAAACATCCATCATTACAATGACCTGAAATATATGTTTATTCACTCTAATATAAACCATGTAGATAATTATATAGATTTTAAACTTTCGTTGTACATACAGCATGTAAATTGCTGCACTATTTAAGTAGATTCTGTTCTCTATTTTTAGTGAAAGTTTGAATCGAGTTTAAAACGTTAGAAGCGTATTGCATCTAGTTGCCATTGACAAGAATATTGGACTTAATAGCGTGTATTTTAGTCACTTTTCTAAATGTTACTTTCGCTGTGTTTTATCTATTCTTTTTACACGTTAGTGTGCATGCAAATTTTCTAGGTTATATTTTTCATACGTGCGACTTGAAATATAAGTCATTAATAAGCTCTGTATTGTACGATGGTAGTTAGAATGTCTAACTCACCTGGTTTTCAAAAGACTGAATTGTTGGTGACAAATAGGATAGGGTTGGGATTCAGGATAACCGAGCTTAGGTGTTATTTCAAAATAATAATAATAGTAATACATAGCACCACGTTTTACTAGCCGTTTGGGTTGTACGCTTAAATATTAATTACGCTAATGGGTTATGCATTTGGATGGTTGACTATCGAGGAGGTAAACCCATATTTGCGTGGAGGGAGAGTGGAAAACAATTCGTTCATCCAACCGAGATTCAAACCTTGATCTCCCCGTCCTCAGCAGTCTAGCTTAACACAAAACTAGCGCGTTAGCTAATTACGCCACGGAGGTGAGTTATTTCAAAATAGATTCCTGGTTTTACCGCAATGCACGAGGGGGTACATTGATTGTAAACTCCCCATTATTACCCAATTATTTATATACACACACATACATACAGGTGTACCATGCGAGACCCACTAAAAAACATTGAAAAGAGTTAATATGGACATGTGTACCATTCGTCCTTTTTCTAAAATATAGTCATGTTTGTACTCCAGTAATGTGGAGCTGCTTAAAATTATAAGAAGTGCTGATAAATTTCACATTTGGCTTGATTACGAGAATGCAGTCATTGTGTCATAAAATGCCGCACTCTATAAAGAATACTAGTTATTTGTAATAACCAAGAATAACCTACAATAGCCCCATGGATTATTTGGTTCTGACTGACAGCTCACAGCTGACTGTAAAAAGTGGCAGCTGCTAAACACATGTTTTTGCAGATCATATAGTTCGGCTTAGGGATACGTAATTTGGTCTAGCAACTTTTTAAAACCCACCTCGGTGGCGTAGTTGGCTAACGCGCTTGTCGTGTAGAGCTCTACTGCTGAGGACGGGTAGATTGAGGTTCAAATCTCGGTCGGGTGAACTGGGGGTGGTTTTTCCTAAATGGTTTTCCATTCTCCCTTCACGCAAATGCGGGTTCATTTCCTCTAATTTAACCTTCCCAATTCTTATTCTATTAGAGTAATTAGTACTTAAAGCGCATAGCCCGAACGGGTAGTAAGACGCGGTGCTAAATAAATAACTTTTTAAAGCTGTCAGCTGTGAGCTGTCACTCAGCACCAAAGAAGCCATGGGGCTACTGTATAGAACATACCTATTCAACACATATCGAGTATGTTATACAAACAGTTTAGAGGAATCACTTGGCTATAACTCACAAAAAAAAGGTCAAATGGGACTCGGTGAATGACACAAATTAACGATTTATTTAAAATAAAATCTTTTATTACTTATTAGTAATCTACCATTTAAAATAATTTCTATAAAATAATAATATACTATATCATTTGCCATTAAAACACTATTTAGCTATCCGTTTTCAACTAAATCGCCATGGCCATTTTCAATAAACGTTCATGACATATATAATCAGCCATTATGTTTGACAATGAAAAAGCCCAATGGATTTCTAATCATACAATAGTAGGAATTAAGAAAAATATGGAGTGTTAAACTGATCAAATGAAAATTGATGTGAAAAAAGCCCACTTAGGGAGAGAAGAAAACACGATGAACGAATACAATCTACAGATATGAAATTTTCCTTTCCTTTGTCTTCTATAGTAGAAAGTCACACATAGGCCTACGTTTAAACACATAGTTTTTATATTTCGACATTATTTTTTGGTAAGGTCATAATTAGGTTTGTGCTTAAATGTGTAAGTTTCTACATGGTTGGGTGAAAACCATCAATCTATGCTGAGGAATGTGTCCGACCCATGAACTCAGTCGGTAGCATGTCTGCCTACTGATATGAGGGTCCTGGATTCGATTAACGGCATGGCTGAAAAATGTATAATTGCTGAAATATGTGTTTAACCTTTCACAGTGATAAATTAACCGTCAAGGACCAAATGTTGTGTCTGTCCTAGTGTTAAGTTTATTATAAGGAATATGAAGCTATAACAGGCCCATCAAGGCGGTAGTGGGAAATATATGACTTGAATTTAAAAAATTACCCAGACCACAAGATGAAAACAGCAATGGCTGTAAAAATTCTGAGGAAAGTTATGGACAACGTTTTGAGGTTTGCTTGATGTCCAAAGGAGCTCATCTGAGTGATACTATCTTCAAAAAGGGAAAAGTTTAGAATGTAGTAAGCTTTTATTTAGCTAATAAATACTTACTTTTTAATTCGAGTGATGATTTTAAAGTTACTAATCATATAACTGTTTCAGACTCACTCTGTATAGTAGAAGCAAGAAGAATGGAAGAAACTGTCCCATTTGTGCATTGAATTCTTAAAACATATTTTCTCTTGGTGGGCTTTATTCACTTAATTTTCACTTACTTAGTTATCATTCTTTTTTTTAAATTTAAATTATTATATATATATATATATTTATTCTTTTTTTTAAATTTAAATTATTATATATATATATATATATTTAGTCATTATTAAATGACACATAATTTAAATATAGATTTAAATTCATTATTTTTACCTCATGGTATGCACATAGACCACATAAAAATCAATTTTGAACAATATTCATTAAACCTGTTTTTATCTTATCCAAGATATAAAAATACATTATTGTTGGAGCTCAATTTTTTTTTGACCCTTCAATCCCCATATAGTATCAAGTAGACATTTAGCTAGATTCCGTTCCCCCCTCCAATCTTTGTTATGTAACATTACACGTCAAGAATAGATGTCATTATTACATAGGGAGGCTTTTAGGGAGGGCTTAATTTTTAATAATAATACTCATCATGAATTTTAAATCCTGAAAATTAAATTATTTCTAAACCTGGATAAGAATAATATATTTTCAACATTAGAAGTTAAGCTTAATATCTGTTACGTAACATTGTGATATGTTCCCACCCTTAACTATGTATCAATATTTAAATATTATAGCTCCCCCCCTTCCACTTTCTAAACACCGTTATGTGATTTATTGATGAGTCCAGGTTACAATACTTTCTCTATAAAGATAAGTAAATAAGTGGTATGGTGATCCGCACAGATTTTCTCTTTCTTTTATCTTAAAATAGACATTTGCTGAAAAATCGTAAGGTTTGTTAAACCAAATAATAAGTCTATACATTTCTGTGGAAACACTTCACCAAAGTTCATAAATGAAATAATAAATACTTTTACGTGTTATATGGCATAAAGAACTAGGAACACTTCTACAAAAATATTGAGAAAAGAGAAACATCTTTGTCCACCAAAGAGCATAAGAATCAAATTCATTTTCAAATACCTGAATTAAAAAGTATGTATTGTACGTTATCTTATAGCTCAGAAACTAATAATTTTTTCAAATATATTTCAAATAAAATATTTTTATAAACTTTAATTGTAGTATAACTTTACAATGATAATCTATTTAATATCTCAAATAGTTGCGGAGAAATGATGAAAATTGGAAAATATACCTCATGTAAAGTACCTTCAAAGTCATTTCCATTATAAAATAAGAATTGCTAACTTGTTAAATACTATAAACAATGTCCAAATATAAAATTTAAACAAAATCGTTAGAGCCGATTTTGAGTAAATCAATTTTTTCTCCTTTTGCTCCTCAGTAATGTAACCTTAATTTTATGGTTAGATATCTAATTCTAAAAACACCTTGGAGCAAACCAATGAGAACCTTAGATACCAAATTTTAGTCCGATCGGTAAAATAGTTTAGGCTCTACTCCGAGGTACAAACAGACAGACGGACGGAAATTCAAAAACCACTTTTTTGGATTCGAGGGACTTATGAAACGCCAACATTCATCAAAATCTCTAGTTAGATTTTTTTTGACTTTCATAACACTTTCCCTACCTATAAGATATCGAGAAAATAAAAATATTATTATTATTATTATTATTATTATTATTATTATTATTATTATTATTAGCACCACGTCTTACTACCCGTTCGGGTTAATATACGCACTTACGCTAATGTGTAATGGTAGGGTGATTGTGAGATGAAATGGAGGACCTACAATTTAACGTGGGATCCGAAACACGGTGGAGGCCTGGCTTTCCTCACATACACAAGATGTATTGTCAGAGGTGAAGGAAGGGTTTGGTAATTAGATAAATCTATGCCGGGACCAAGGATTGAACCCCGGACACAAGCATAGAAGTCTGACACCTTACCCCTAGACCACCAGGTCACCAAGTAAAAATAAATCTGTGTAGATACCGGTAAAATAAAAATGACACTTTTCTAATGATCTCCCCTTCATGATTGGGAGTGAACTCAAGTTCTAAGTCCTTGATGCGTCCATCAGAACCCTTCAAAGACTTATCTCTCCCTCTCTTTCTCATCCTTTTCCCGAGGTCGCCTCTGATTAATGGAGCCGAACCGCGCACGTTATCTGTCTTGTCGTTGTTCCAAACCGAGTGATCTGTCTCACGCTCGTCGAATCCTCCGCCAATCTTCCCTCTCTAGAGGGGGCAGGGCGTGCCACTCAATTTGTCGCTATCACCATCTCTTCCTTCCGTCCTCACGATCAGTAAAAGGTCCTCCACCCTCCCCTCCCCGCAAACCCCTTCAAGCCGGCAAACTAAGACAATGCTTCTCTTCCGAGTGACCTTGGACCGACAAATAACAAGAGGTTACGATAGCATCCGTTCTAAATGTCTACTTTTGCTTGGGTTCTCTTTGGGAAAGATATAGATGTCTGCATGGACAAAAATATGTTTAGATCGAGGGAAAATAGATAAAGAGATACATCTATCAGGGATAATACAATCCGGTGATTAACAATAGTCTACAGAAACTAAGAGCGTGGTGCATCACATGACCATGCACTTTGTGATACAGTCAGTTCGAAATTGTAAATTTACACGAACGTTATTGCACGTGGATCATTTCTGATTAAATATTAATGGAGATAAAGACTTAATAGATGTGCTTAAACAAAATGTTATTGAAATATTAAATTATATTTGAATGGAAACTTCATTTAACAAACAATTTTTGACCATTTTATAATGGCTTTACAGATACGCACTGTTCAAATATCTTTATTCTGTCTTAAAAGGGACAAATTGTAGTTATTAACAACTAGCAGTACCGCACGGCGTTGTCCGTGACCCACTGTGTTATAAGCATCATATAAGCTCCCTCCTGCCCCCCGCCCCACCCCCCACACAAACACAAAAATGGTTTAGCAATTGTTTAGAATTAAGGTCGATTTTGTACACTTTTTTTTCCGAGGAGGATGTGGCATATTTTTATCACTGTTATCTCTGAAACGTTATTCTAAACCAGATTAACAATAATTTCTTCAAAAATTTGTTAAAAATAACCTAATCAAAAATCCAGTTAAAAATTTAAAAATTCGGCTTTCAGGTGCATTCGGACCCCCTTCAACCCACCTGTGTTAAAAATTTCAGATCTTTCCGTGCTGAGGATTTGGCTGCTCATCGCACACAAACAAATAAATAAACACACAGACAAACACTTCCCATTATTATTATTATTATTATTATTATTATTATTATTATTATTATTATTATTATTATTATTATTACAGATACACCTTTTCGCTATGTCCCCCATCGTCACCACGGAAAATTTAAATAATCGTTAAAATACGAATGCAGTGCACATATTTTTGGCATAGCTTGGTCTTTTATTTTTCCTTTAACTTCCGTACCTCGTGCGAGACGGGAACTGAGTTGGGACTGCTATGATGAACGCTCTTAATTAGATAAAGAAAAAAATATTTAATAACAAAGATACCCGCTTCCATGGCCGCCTAGTCTAAGGCGCTACTCTCTCTCATTAGACTAGACTGCCGATGACGGAGAGGTCAAGGTTTGAATATCGGTCGGGTTTACTTAGGGTGGTGTTTATGAAATGGTTTTCCACTCTCTCTCTCTACGCAAACCCAGGTACAATTCTTCTAAATATAGCCTTCCTAAACCTAAAAATCAATAGACTAATTAGTACATAAGCGTACGGGTATTAATAGTAGAGATGAAAATTTTCCGGAAAATTTTGAATGGGAAAATGTTCTTCAGTGGCGGCTTGATTTGGAGGGGTTAAATCGTAGAGGTGTCAACTAGAGCCTAATATACATCAAATATGGTGTGTTAAGAGACGAGGGGGACTATAAGAAGGGGTCACGAGGATGAGGGGGAGGTATTTGTGAAGCACGGTTGACATGGGTGGGGACAAATGTCGGGCCAGCCTTAAAGTTACATTAATTAACTTATTGGTAATAAAAAAATTGAAGCATGATTTATGAACCTGTCCAGGTTATATGCTTATGTACTGATTACGCTAATGTGTTAGAGATGAGAAAGGTTGAATTTAGATCAATTACACCCGTGAGAGTGAAAAACTACTTAGGAAAAATTGCCTTCAGTGAATCCGACCGGGATCGAACACCGATCTCCCCGTCATCGGCACTCTAGTCTATTGCAAGAGTAGCGTGTTAGACCATGCGACCACCGAATCTTGTTTGATGATGTTTCTAGTGTTAACGCCATAAGGATAAATTAACCTTAGGTTGACACTTGGTGTATCTATATCTCGATTACACTAGTCCTATTTAATCATTTGAAATTAATTTACAGAAATAATTAATTAAGTATTTTTTTAGCACTGTGTTTTACTCTATTAAGATTATATGCATATGTACCAATTACTCTAGTGATTTAGTGATAAGAAAGGTTGAATTTATCTAAAGTGCACCCGCATTAATTAGAAGTTGGAGTGGAAAACCGTTTAAGAAAAACATCCCCAGTATACCCGACACAGGGAATTGAAACCCGATCTCCCTGTAGTTTGTAATCTATTCCAACACGAGAGTGATGCCTTCGAATATATGGCCACTGAAACAGGTTAGTTTAATATTTAAATAATTATTATACTCCCCAATAAAATTCTATCGTTTCGACACTCACGCCCCAACATAAAAATATTACCTCGCACATACTTAAAACACTTTAAACATGTTTAAATTCCCTTAATGATATCCGTCTTATATTGTTTGGTGAATAGTATAAAAGAACACTACAAGCAACAGTCTTTCTTATCCATATTAGTGGTCAAATGGGATAGGCCCACATTCTAATAATATAATGGACCATCAGTGACGGTAATAATGGGGTTCAAAACTAGCTCAAATAATGTGAGGTTGTTTTATTCCCTAAATATTTTCATACTCTACCTTTATGAAAATTCTGGTCAATTTCTACCGAGTTCTACCTTATAATTTTTACCCCATTAATCTAAATATTATATGGACAGCACAAACGGCTAGAGAAATGATGCACAAAAAAAACCTTACTAGACTAAGACAATATACCATCTTATTTAAGTCCTTCCGAGCCCATATTTCATCAAAGCCTTACAATCTACCTTGGATTGGATGAATCCAAATTATCGCCTCTATGGTATAATGATCACAGTTCCTGACTATAGAGGTCCCTGGTTCAGTCTACGGTGGTTTCAGATTTTTTCTGTAAAACAGTGAGTCTAGAACAGGGTCATACTCATCTTCATGAATAAATAAATAGCAGCTCCAATTTATAAAACTGAGAATAATGGTTGGGAGGGTGCGTTATGCTGAACATATGACTCCCTTTATTCACAAATGATGGCATTATCATTGACAACGGGGGCGGCCGCTCGGTCAGCAATATTCGCTTGATTAATTTAAACTCTTAAGTGGGACTTAAGGCCAGGTTCATAGTCACTTCTTGCGCCGAACCAGAGCTTCACCATATAATGTCAACGGGGAAAATAGCTATACACTCGAATAGTTATATAGGACAGGGGTTATTTAATATCCAAGTGATTGCACCAACATGAAAATACTCTAAACGACAGCGCGGTTTTCCATGATGCACTGATTCCACGTATTAGCCGAGGACCCCCCCCCCCC
>CABFOW010004178.1:29997-60417 GCA_902141385.1 Timema californicum
CCCCCCCCCCCTATTTTCCTCCACCCCTATCTCCTCCATTAAACACCGTCACCCCTTCACCCTTTAGTCAGGCACATGTTGCAGTATGAATATTAGATAAGCTGTAATCAGTGTTAATTTATTATTGTGGCGTGTGTGAATCCTTTATAGTACAAGTGGGATTTTGTAGAGATGAAAATTATTAATCCTGCAAAACACCTGTTTTAAACGTTTGATACTTTTTTTAAAGGGGGATGGATGTTAATGGCCAGCCATGTTTAAACGCGTTTAATTGTTAGTTTTTTTTATTTTATACCCTAGGATTAGAGGATTCGTTTTAACCATTCTCTCTCTCTCTCTCTACATATATATAAATATATTGTACTGTAATCAAGTTTTATTGGCGTGAATATAGGGACGATTAAATTTATATATATTATGTTACGATTAAGGAATAAAATAGATCGCCTGAAGGTATCAATGGCTGTGAATTAAATGATTGGTGTTGTTTAGCTAAAGAAATTGTTGATGGGTGAATAAATAAATTGATTGGAATAATGTTTAGGTTATACATCACATCGATATATTACGCTGGTAAATAAAATAAAAATAAACATTTGTGGGCACGCCAACAAAAGCATCAGTTTAATCTAATTTTGTTTGCTAGTGTTAGGGAAGTCAGGGTTATATTTTTCTAAGTGTTTACCAAGACTTCCACTACGTAAACGTGGGTACATTCCCTTTGAAATACTCCTATCTCTTCTCAACTAATTAGTGTAAATATGTTGCTAGTTCGAATGGTCGTAAATATATGAAACATAAAAAAATAATGATACAACAAAAAAAAACTTGGGCATCCCAGTAAAAATCCCAATCTATAAAGACTGAAACAACAATTTAAAAAAAGCAGTTAATCACCGCATCCTATTACCTATTCAGGCTGTACATAATGAGGAAGAAAGAATTTTAGAGATAATTTACCCGCATTTTCGTGGAAGAAGAGTGGAAAATAATTTATGAACAAAAATCTGTCCTCAGTAGACCCAACCGGGATTTTAACCCTGAACTTTGTCTTCAGTAGGCCAGTCTAACTCTAGAATAATGACTAAGTCAATTCGGCCATTGAAGCGGGTATATTAATCAAGTGGATTAACCTAAAAAATTAATTTAGTTGAAATAAAACAGGCCTATAGAATTTTCTGTAGAAAAAAAAACAAAACTAACGGTTTTGATTGGAGCATACTTATATACACATATACATACCAATAAGATAGGGAAAAATAGGAGGGTAGAAAATAGAGAAAGGGTACCCAAATTTTCACGCATGGAAGGGGAAATAAATCCTAAACTACCCCTGCCCGAGATTTGCACTACAGCCTCCCCACGTCACCGGAAAATCAGACAGTACGAAACTAAACCATTTGTCCTTCTACTCACCAATGAGATCTCCAACATTAATAATTTAATATTATTTATAAAAAATTAAAACAGATTAAGTTAAAGAATTTCACACGTTGTGTGTTGACTACATTCTCGCTTGTCTAAAATAATACTACGAACAATATTTCTTTGTTAAAGATAACGTTAGGAGCAGGCCTTACACTGATAATCAATCTTTTTTTATTCCCATCTACAGGGTTGGTAGAGGGGAAATAGGAAGAGAAAATGAACACAAGGAACAAATCAAATATGAAGGGGGGGGGGTAAAAAACAATTGGAATGAGAACAAGGAAATAGAGAGTTGTAAGGATGAATAGTAGAAAGAGAACCGAGCACACGTGGGTAGTGTGTTAGAAGGAGACGATGAGTGAGAAAGAATGGGGTAGAAGAAGAGGAAGAAAATGAAAGAAAGAGAGGGCGTTAGTTATAAAAGCATGGGGACTCTTATCTCAGTGATGCAGCCCAACGAATTTCGAGACGATTCGTTACTTCGTGTGAAGGTGTTGGAATGAATTTACATTTTACAACCCCCACCCCCTACCCTTACCTCAACTTTTACTTACAACCCTTATACCTAATGCCGACTCTAGGTTTTTTATTCTCCCTCTCTTTCTCACCTCTTTCCATCACAGCCACCACCGTTCAAAAACCTTCTTTTTTTCTTTTTTTTTACCCATTAAGTTCCGTTCGTACCCCCAAATTTTATAGACGTCTCGTGATCCAAACTCCATCAAATGCCCCGAACAGTTATAAACAGCCGCAGTTCTGTAAATAAAACGATGGCACTTAAAAGTAATGTGTCATTTCGTAGCGTTCCAAATGTAAATTTCAAAGGCTTACGTAGGTATATATGTTGGTTTGTAAGTAAAACCTGTGGCTACAATCGAGAAATACATTACAGCTAAATTTAATTGACAAGGTATCCTTGTTCATTTAAAGTAATGGGTCCCAAAATTGTTGATCTCACGCCCCTTTTTTGATTTTTTAGAAAAGATACCTTCTATTTCCCAATGTTATTTAAAAGTTACAAAACAATTAAAATTATATTTAAATATTTATAACAAACATTCAATAAAGTTCATAAATATAAATATGCACACAAATTTAGTTCCATCCAAGGAAAAAAAAGTCAAATATTTTTTCATTAATTATTAAATTAAAAAATAATTTATTTATTTTCATTTAAAATTAAATACAAGTCTATAATGCTGTAATTATTAAGAGTGGAGGGATATTCTTTACACGAGCTAAGAAATCCTAGGTTTGAACAAATTTCAGATCATTTTATAAACCCGTTTAGTTAGTTTGTTTTGTTTTTATTACCAGTAAGATTGAAAACCTTTTTTAGAAGCATACTGTTGCTTCTCGGTCATTATGGCGACTCTTATTAGGGATGTTCGCGAAGAGAAAGTTTATGAGCGATTGAGAATTAGTAGTCAAAACTTGTTTAAAGGGTGTTACTTACTGTAAAAAGTACTAGGAAGAGTATAGTGCCAAATTAGTAAACTAATGTACAGGTAGTTTTCTTTACATCCATTATTGTTTCGAGCCTGTCACCTGGGTCAGTTATTTTATTTATCCATGAGGTTTTCATTACCGGCTTCCTAGGCTTGTCGTAACTGTATATGCCTTATAATCTAACTTAAGACTAGTACAGATACAACATCGAATCTTCGGTCGGTATTTTATTATTATTAAAGGGTAAGCATACACGTCACCGATGAAAAAATTTTCACCCTTGCCGGAAATCAAATTTGGGACCATTATCTCAAGGGAAAGACATGCTACCGACTGAGCTAAGGTGTCGGATAATGTGAAGGTATTCATGTCAAAAAAAATAAGAGATAGGATTGAAGTGATATAATCATGTCGGCAATCTGTGTTAGTGTAAGTAGGACCTGGGTCGATACCCAAGAGGTATGTTCGTCTCCATTGATTACCACCCACACCTCTGCATGGTGGATTCGCTACACGGTTTGAATGTTAGTTGGTTAAATATGCATTGGTCGTGATCTAAGTCAGTCCATTAGATCTGGGATCCACCACTTACGTAGGTCTAAAGCGTGACGACACCGAATATAGACTGATGAATCTCTACGATTAAGTTACAACCAGTTACAACACGCTCAGTTAAGTCACCTTGGTTGAATCACAAGTGATAGACATAAGACTCCTCTAATTAGGATTATGTATATTACACAGAAATGATTTAGTGCCCGACAAATAAACAGTAATGGCGTATTTTTTAGTAACATTGTTGTTATTTCACGGTTGGTCGAGAGCTTATTCCAAACTGAATTATTATTATTATCATCACCGCGTCTTACTACCCGTTTGGATTGTACGCATTTAAGCTGGTGTAAAATGGTAGGGTGATTGTGAGATGAAATGGAGGACCTACAGTTTAACGTGGAATCCGAACCACGGTGGAGGCCTGGCAGATTGTGAGATGAAATGGAGGACCTACAGTATAACGTGGAATCCGAACCACGGTGGAGGCCTGGCACTCCCCACATTCACAATATGTCTTGTCAGAGGTGAAGCAAGGGTTTGTCAATCAGATTAATCTGTGCTGCGATCAAGGATTGAACCCCTGGACCCAGCACAGAAGTCCGACACCTTACTCCTAGACCACCAGGTCACCCAACTGAATAATTAAAGCTTTTATGTAGGTATATTCTTTATCGAAGCCAGAACCTTTAGATTAGTATGGCAATGCTATAACCAGTAAGCCCAGGTCACGGGATGATTACTGGATAGCTCAGTGTTAAGAACATCGGCATACTAAGCCAAAGGTACCGGGTTCGATTCCTATGTCCAGGTATAATTTTTCAATATAAAGAATATATTTACATTCAGATATAACCGTAATTAATCATATGATAGTTTGACTATTTAATTTATTATGTCTGCAGTTTAGACATTTTGTAATTGTTTCGATATAGAATGCTTTTGTTGCTGACAGTAGATTGCCTAGGGTGATCTGCTGGTCTAAGGATAAGGGGTCGGACTTCTGTGCTGGCATCCGGGGATCAAACCTCGGTCCCGGCACAGATTTATCTGATTACTAAACCCTTCCTTCACCTCTGACAATATGTGTATTAATCACAGCTTGTTAATGTGGGGAATGCCAGGCCTACACCGTGGTTCGGATCCCACGTTAAACTGTAGGTCCTCCATTTCATCTCACAATCAACCTACCATTACATATTAGCGTAAGTGCGTATAACCTGAACGGGTAGTAAGATGCGGTGCTAATAATAATAATAGTACATGGCCTACTTGAACCATATTTACATTACATAATGAGTTAGAGAGGTAATACTTAAGCAAATATGTCCGGGCTGTTAGGATACATTAAATAAAACAAGATTATGTGTATGGCTTCTTTCGAAACTTTGGGGATGAGGGGGAGATATTTTATACAAAATTCCCCTTAGCTTAAATTTCTTAAACAAATTTTTTGCATTCGAATCATGTTTCAGATCGTGTACTTGGTACGACATTTCGTCCAACAGTAAGTATTCTTTCCTAGTGCGCTGTGATGCTGATTGCATCCTACAAGGGGCTAGCAAGTAAGTCAGATACTTTCCACTATGGTCCACGCCGGTGCCATGTTGGAAGACAGCGTGTTCAGAGCAGCCAAGCAAAAATATCCTATTTTATGCGACCAGATTTTTAACATACGTGATGGAAGCGACCACATTATGATATGAGTAATTTTCCTTTTGCTTAACTAGCCTATTGCTTTACTGAGTTTAGTTGAAAATATTTAATCTATGTCAATGATTATTTTTATTCTTATATACAACAAAGACAATGTACAATATTCATAATATAAGAGTACAAAATTCTAATCTAATTTATTCTCATAGCTTAATGCATTGAGTCAAATTTTCAAGTCCGTCTATTTGAAGCGCCGGGAATGTGCTATAAATTATTTTTAATCAGTTATATTTAGGTCTTGCAATGTTTTCTTGCAGTTTCACCTAATCCCTTAGATTTAATTTGGCCAGCTCATGCTATGTGAGATTGGGTTAGGTAAAGTAAAGTTAAGATTAGGTTAGGTCAGGTTATTATTATTATTATTATCACCGCATCTTACTACCTGTTTGGGTTACACGCACTTACGCTAATGTTTAATGGTAGGGTGATCGTGAGATGAAATGGAGGACCTACAGTTTAACGTGGAATCTTAACTACGGTGGAGGCCTGGTATTCCACAAATTCACAAGATGTGATTAATACACGTCTTGTCAGAGGTGAAAGAAGGGTTTGGTAATCAAATAAATCTGTGCCTGGACCGAGGATTGAACCCCAGACACCCAGAACAGAAGTCTGGCATCCTACTCCTAGACCACCAGGTCACCGACAAGGTCAGGCTAGGTTATGTTAGATTAGGTTAGGTAAAGTAAAGGTAAGTTAAAGTTAGGATAGTTTAGGTTGGGTTAGGTCATGATAGATTAGGTTAGCATAGATTAGTTTGTACAGGTTATGTTAGATACGGCTTTAATTCTTTCATTTAAGTATTATTTTTGACACATACCTAGCTCACTCACTTGGATGTATTTAAAAAAGATTTGATTAATCTGAAAACGACGAAAATGTTTGTGGTCATTTTCCATACGTAGCCCACAAAATATTTTGTGAACACCTTGCGAGAATGGAGGGAACAAATACCCTATCACAAGGTGTCCTATATCCAAAAACAGCTAGATATTAGAGTCTCACTCATCTATATATTCTATCCATCACATATTTTACTAACTACCCATGGTGTTCAAATACATGTTTGTTTATAATTATTATTACTATTATTATGCTCATTGGTGGATATAGTTACCAATCTCGTTCCGTATGTTTTGTGAGTGGTGTGATCGGTGGTCGAGGCCCAACTGTGTGTTCTGATATTATTGTTAAATTTTTTCCTACTGTACTTCTATACATACTGGTACACCTCTTTAAAATAAAACTTACGTCATAACAACCTAGTTCGCAGCTAGCCCATAAAGGCAGTAAGAATTATAAATCGTAGGGAAAAAACTATTATGACGTATCTTTTAATATCTATAAAAACATATTTTACCCTTTTTAAACTGGCTAGATAATAACTAAATTTCTGTTAATAAATGGACTTCATAAAAGTTTAATTGAAAATATAATTGTTCTTTTTTTGACTTGTGTGGTTTTTGGTCCACGCACAAATTTTGTTCACAAAAGTGCTCTATTAGATTACATCAGGGGTGTGAACTGCATTTAAAACAGATTCCTTGTTGAAATAATTTATTTTAGCCCAACAGTTGTATTTTTTTTTTACTCCAATAAAAGCGCGGACCTTAACTAAATAAAATCCATTAGTCGACCAACATACATTTATAACACGGCTTAAACGCAACGTGGCAAGATGATAAAATATTGGTTCTGGGCGAAATGCCAACATTTTAGTGTTCTGACATAAACAGATGCGAGTCAGTAGCTACAAGTAGAACTGGCTGGCTGGCTGGATAGGGTCTCTAATATAAACCTAGAGAATATTTTTGCGTACTCTTGAATTAGTTTGAACTTTATTTTTTACCGAGATAGTTTATTCAGTAATTTAAAGGCTTTTTATGCAAGTGCCTAAACTTTATTTAATAGGTTATATATATATACCTATATTGGGTTTTAATTAATATATATATATATTAATTAAAACCCAAACATATATTTAAAATGTTGAGATTTTATTTCGACAATTACTGTATTCCCAGAATTTTAAACAAATATTTTTTTTAATGAGGGCTAGACCAAAAATTTCAAATTTCAAAAATGTTCAAAGAAGAAACCACAAATTGTTTGGATGAATGACAATTTCTTTCAAACTCAAATTTTGAGGTTATACTAAACAATGTTTTTTTAATTATTATTATTATTAGCACCGCATCTTACTACCCATTTGGGTTATACGCACTTACGCTAATGTGTAATGGTAGGGTGATTGCGAGATGAAATGAAGGACCTACAGTTTAACATGGAATCCGAACCACGGTGGAGGCCTGGCATTCCCCACATTCACAAGATGTCTTGTCAGAGGTGAAGGAAGGGTTTGGTAATCAGATAAATTTATACCGGGACCGGGGATTGAACACCGGCCACCAGCGTAGAAGTCCGACACCTTACCCCTATACCGCCAGGTCACCCTTTTTTTAATTAAAATCATTTGCATTAAGGGATATATTATAAATGTCTACAAACTTTGAATAGTAGGCTATTATATGTCACGGACAAATCACGAAACCCGCTACTTCGCAAATTGGCTAGAATATTCTTTTAGCACTCTGGCCGGCTGATCCAGTCAAATCTCTAAATAATTACGGAGGGGGGGGGGGGAGATGATTAATTTAAATTTATTTTCTGGCCAGTCAACGCCGCAAAATTGACCAAGACAGCCTGGCCAATACCGAGTACTTGAGCTAGTAGTAAATAAATTCGTTAGCTATATTCGGTACTTAGCGAGGGCTCTCATGAGTAGTAGACTACCACTCTAACCATTAAACAATGACGTTGGCAGGTGACTAAAAGCTCATACGGTCACGTGCAATGGACGTCACATCCGGAATGGAGTGTTCAAACAGTACATATTGATACCAAGCCTCGGGCGTTTAAAGACTCCCCAGGGATATATGTGTATTTTCTTCTGTTTATTTAGTAACCGCAGGGCGACTTATTTTAATTAATGACAGAGCAAACACCACAAACTCAAACCTGACTGTTAACTCCCCCATTTAATTGATGGGAACCACGAGGATATATTCTTGGTCGTACCAGGAAATGAACCCGAGAACCTTACCTGAGATTGTAAGTAAATATCGTTACATAAATAAGAGAACATAAGACAATGATTAGCATTTCGCTTTGTCTGGTTACACAATTTTAAATGTGTTAGGAAGTCCCCTTCATTCACTCCACACACGTTATCACCAAATATATTGGTTTTCTTTTTATTTATATCAATCACAAGTGCAATGTGGATGTGTAGAGGAGTGAAGGAGGTGAAATGGATGGACAGGGTGAGGAATGAGGAGGTATTGAAGCAGTAGGTAAGGAAAGGAGACTGATACGGATGGTAACGAAAATAAAAACATCTTGATTGGGTAACACACTCTGTATGGATTGTTTAATGAAAACGATCATTAAGGTGAATATAGAGGGGAAAAGAGGAAGAGAAATAAGGTATGGAATGCTAACAGATGTCAGAAAAGAAGGAAGCTACAAAAGTATAAAATAAGATGCTCATGAACGAAAAATAATAATTTAGGATGACCAATTTATACCTGTCTCGGGACAGATTCACAAAAGAAGAAGAAGTACTTGGGGTCGTCTGGGGTAACCATGCAATCCAGCCTATAATAAGTGTCGAAAATGATATTTAAGTCAATATCTCCTTACCCATTATTCCTATGACTATAAGGTATCTAACCAACTAAATAGATTAAAAAATTTCCTGCAAAAAAAAAGTTCTATACTTCTTTTTAGCAAATGCAGCCGTTATGGAAAATTTTCAGTTTTAAACTTAAATTCAAGAAGTAAATAATACTATTATATAATAAAGTTTATATATACATCACTCTACATAATATACACAGCAGTTTTACTAGTATCTGTTTTTTTTACCTTTTTAGTACTGCATAGGTATAGTTTGGAGGAGGTGCCTCCGCATTTGCGTAGAGGGTGGGAAACCATTTATTAAATATTTTACTCAATGCGCCCGACCGGGGTCTAACGCTGACCTCCCCACCCTTGGCAGTCTAGTCTAGTACAAGAGGAACGTGTAAGACAGTGTGGCCACCAAGGTTGGTCAATAATGTTACTGTTGAATATTTCTTTATTATCTGGACTAAAAACCTGGCATCAATCAATACTTTTTTGAAGGTACCGCTAGCTGGTATATATTTTCTCCCCTATTTACCTCCTTCTCTGCTTTCGTGGGGCCGCAAAATTCAAAGAACTGGCGACACTTCTCTGGACACCTGCACCAAATATCGATAATCGTTGTATTTTATTTATAAAATGACAACAGCTAGGATATATAAGCTATGGAACAACCACGCAGATCCTCCAAACTTCCTGTATCAACCTAAGTTCTCCTTGATGAAACTATAAATGCTACGACGAGTCAAGGAACGTTCATTTCCAACACACACAACAAAATAAGATTAATTTCGATGCTGTCAGAAAAGTTTGAAACTGTCAATTTATTTAATTGTTAAACAAGTTTAAGACGACGTTGACGTTTTGATGGTTGAAACAGCACTCGGGCAGTCGTGTAGAAATACAATAGTGTTTGTTGGATGTAGATTTTTTTTAGTGCTTCGAATAGTTCGCACGCCTGCAAATAGAGAAGTTTTATTTCTGAAACCAGGTAAAGAGAAGGTCGAGAGGAAAATATAGACCTATTCTTCACAAAGTTTCAGCCAATGTGAAAAGAGTAAAGATCATATTTTATTCTTCTTACATGTAATCACTGGATTTGATAAAACATCAGCAGTTTTTAACAAGGGTAAAGCTAAATATTTTAATATATTAGAAAAGCGTGAGAATTTACAAGTTTCAGGGGAAATTTTTAAGCAAGAAGATTGTTCTAAATAATTAATCTTTTCTAATGGACTCTACTTTCTCTTAGCGATATATGGTGCTCCAGTCAAGGAATTTCCCATTGATACACATAAATACTTGTGCTTTGTTAAGTCTACAAGAAATAACAAACCTGTAAAGTTAGCTTATTTACACCTATAACTAGCGCAGAGCAGAAACACCTAAATCGGGTTTATTATCAAGTGCAAATATGGTCGGGCAATGAGTTGTATCCTGAAGCCTGGGGTAGGCTTGTGAAAAGTAATTTTTGGAGTAAAAAAGACCCATCACAACCTTCTGCTCCAGATTACCTTTTGAATAATATTTTCTGCAACTGCTAAAAAGGATTGTGGACCAATGTTTCGCTGTAGAAAAATAGGTTTATGCTGTTCAGAAATTTGTGGTAACTATCATGGTTAATCCTGACTCAATGGTAAACTATATGAAGACTCTTTAGATGAACCGGAAGAAGAAATTAGTGTAGAGGAATTTAATCAAGAAGATGAAATCAATTCCATGAATTTCTTACCGGAAGTTTGTATTCTCAACCTCAGGAAGAAGTTGAAATAGATGAACAAGAAGAACAACAACAATAAAAAGAATACAACGAGGAAAAAGAAGAAGAAGAACTCATAGAATGTGATAACATCGTGGATTAGGTCTTCAGAGGATACCACGCCAGAAAAAAATTATTGCGCCTTGTATTATATCTCTAAGGTGGTGTGAAAAATGTACCGGTAGTACATTAATAGTATAGGTATGTAGGTTATAGCTTAGTAAGCCGTAATACGCGAAAATCGTTGCATATAGTGTAAAGTTTAAAAGAGCTAGTCTAATATATTCATGTTTGTACGCCATCATTAGGGTTACATTTGATATAACGATTGAATTGGGTCCAAGTTTGTGGTTCTGTATTATAATAATTAAAAAGAAATGATGTCTTATTAAAAAAATTAAAAGATCTGGTGGTTTTTTATTCTTAGAAGATAAACAGTTTTTTGCTAGATATTTCACACGTTGTATATTTTAATAAAAGCTCGACTATTACGTTATATGCATGTTAATTGCCGACACGTGAAATTTATAACACACACACGGCTCCTCGTCAGTAAGGAAAGTGAAGAGATGCGTACCCTGGACGGGTATATCAAGCGACATTTCCTTCTCGAAGCTTCCCAAAAGAAAAAAGGTGTGGTCATCCAGGTGCGTTTCTGTTCACAAAACTGCGTTGTCTTTTTAAACAGAGACGTAGAAGGATGTCGCCATACCTTGCAACTTAACACAAATAAATCTTACTACCCGCTTTCATTTAAAATATCGTAATTTTGAATAAAGAAGTGAATAATAAATTATTGAGATTTATAATTCCATATCATTATAATAGGAAAACGAGGTGATGAATCTTTTTATGTAGGAAATTTTCTAATATACATATTTGAAAAGTACTGTTTTAAGCATAGAACCAACCAATAGATAAGGTGATATTGAACTAAGACTTATTTTTGACACTTATTATGGTCTGTAATTTTTTTCCGTACAACGAACTGATGGGTATTTTTGATATACTATTTATATCTACTAAAATAAAATACATACCAAACCTCAGCTAGCTCTGAATTAATCCATTAGGAAACCACTAAAGTAACTGGACTCTCTGACAGACAAGAAAAAACACGTGGTTCAATTCAACAATTCAGTTCAATCGGTAGCGTGCCTGCCTACTGATATAAAAGGTCCTAGTTTCGATTCCCTGCATGGCAGAAAAAATTATCACTGTTGAAATGTGGGGATTCCCTTTCATAGTGGCTGGGGCCTTGATGTTGTGTCTTAGACTTAAGTTAGTTTATAAATCTTATGCTGATAAAATCAGTCAGTTCAGAGCACATTAAATACCTCATACAAACAAATAGTTTGTGTTTTTCCATCATCTCTTACTACCCATCCAGGCTATACGGATATTGTGCCTTGAGCTATTATTAAAGAATTACCCTGAGAACGGGATTAATCCTGGATAACTCTGTGTTAAGAGGATTGATGCGCTAATCCTAAGGTCCGGTGAAAGTTTTACGTGTCCAGGCATCATTTTTCAACTAATTTCAAACTTACCAGTATCTTATAACTTATTTTAAATTAATGAAGTAGGGATGAAGAAGGTATATTATTCAAGGATGTGTATTCAAAATTGCGTTGAGGAAGAGAATGCATTCAACTTACATATAACTAGCAGTCCCGCACGGCGTTGCCCGTTACCAACTGTGGTATAAGAATTATCCTCATGGTGCCCGAATTGACATGAAAACCTCTGAAACGTAATTCTAAACCAGATTAACAATACTTTATTTTTAAAAAATGTTAAAAATAACCTAATTAAAAAGCTAGTTAAACATTTTAAAATCCGGCTTCGAGGTGAATTCGGACCCCCTTATGTCCACCTATGTTAAAAATTTCAGATCTCTGTGTAACGTAGATTTGGCTGGGCATCACATACAAACAAATAAACAAACAAAAACTCCCTTTCATTATTATAGATACATTATATAATATACATATAAGTTATTTATAATAGGTATAATAAAATTACTTATATTATTATATTATGTATTATAATAACTATCTATATTGTAGTAAATATATTATTAGATATGCATCCTATATATTATTTAAATTGAAAAAAGACAAGTAAATACGAGATTTGAAACTGGGATCTTTGGATCAGTACGCCAACGCTTTAACCAATGAGCTTCCCGTGTCTGATATCCCAGGTGTCGTTTCTCAATTTAAATGATAAAATATTTAGATGCGTCTATAACTGTAATTTTCAAATACAATAGCTTAGGTATTAGTCCATGATTAGTTCTTTAATTTGTGAAATGATTATGATGATTGTTCAAGTTAAACTATACGATGCTAAATTCTTAGCATACCATGAATAGAAATTAAAAATATTCACAGCTAAATGAAAAATAATCAGGACAAACAAACATTATTTCAAATTTTGCAAAAAAATATAGGCTTTTTCGGGAAAAATTATCACTTTAAGTTCAGTTGAAAGACCAACATATTTGTCTGCGTTCTCACCGGTGAGTATTAAAGAACCTGTAAAATTATTATCAAAACTTAAGATGTAAAATAACATGATTTTAAACTGTATCCCTCAAGTGGGATCACTACACGATAATGTTTTATTCTCATTTGTATCTACACTGTGTTATCTGGAAAGCTAACAGTAGTTCCATAGACTGTTATGATTCAATTGAATGATATTTATGGTGACTGAATTGGTGGTTAAACATATTTTAGATGTTACAATATGATATAGTATCTTCTAATTCATGAGAAAAATAATTTGATTTGAAAATTATTTGATATATTCTAAATTCCGAATTCGATTTTCTCACAATAACAAAGATAATTGTAGACTTCGGGGGTAAATAATGACAACCCTTCGTTTTAAATATTTGTGATATCGTGAAATCAATTTTTGGCAAATATCTGGTTACAATATCTACACTAATATTATAAAGAGGAAAGATTTGATTTTTTGTTTTTCTAAATATACATTAATATTATAAAGAGGAAAGTTTTAATTTTTTTTGTAATGGATAAAATCAAAAACTACTGTACCAATTTTAAAAATTCTTTCACCAATATAAAGCTACATTATCAGCGAGTAACATAGGCTATATTTTATTTTGAAAATAATGCGAAAGGGGGGGGGGGTTCAGGGGGAAGGGTCTAGTCTGTTATAAAAATTATCATAAATTAAAATCTTTANGGGAAGGGTCTAGTCTGTTATAAAAATTATCATAAATTAAAATCTTTATTTAAATTCCACACTAATAAGATCTAGTGTCCAATAACATTGTTGGTTATTATTATGTACATGAAATATGAATATTGAATATGTGACAGGTCTAAAATAAAATGGTTGGTTTTCATTGTTTACATGAAACATTTTACAAAGTTTATAGGTTTTTGTTACATAAAGCTGATTTCCTACAAATAGTATTACTAAAAATATTTTTAACCTATTATTTAATATTATTATTATTGATAAATTTGGAACTATTTTGTGTGTTTCCACTAAAATATATGAGTTTATCAAAATACTATCTATGAACTGGAGGTATCCAGCTCAAGCGGAACATTACTTCTTGAAACTTGAGAGCTGGAATAGGGAGAGCTGATTTGTAATTGAGTGGAAATTCAACTTTTGTTAGGTCGCATTCACCTCGACCCCGTTTCCTTACGTTCAGTGCACTTCCAACTAAATCACTTGAACTGTATGAGCTACTCTCATATATACTGAACACCACTGCGAAGCTTTGAAAACCATATTAGTACAGTCACGAAGAGAAACAGGTTCATTAGATTCATATTTATTTGTTAATCTGAAAATAAGTGTTTCGGCCTCCTGTCATGTGTTAACCTATCCACTATGTTGTTTGTTTATAATATAAAAACCTACATAAGTGATAGGATAATGATAATATTAGATTATATATTAATTTTAATTACTTATTTCTTAACTAAAACAATTATAATTCAAAACATTATGATTTAATAAACGATTTTCAAGTACAATTAAAACATTTATAAGCCACTCTAGTAACGATGACGTTTTGAATTTAATCAAAACTTAACCTCTGTGCCTTATGATCTGAGAAACTGTCCTCAAATGTTGTTAAAATAAAATCAGGATTCCTTAGAGTATCATCGCTTATAATCAATCACATCAATTATATCACTCAAAGTTTCTTCAAAATTAATTTTGTCTTTGGAAAAGTTGCACTTTTTGTTTTCAGCATCAACCATTTTGAAGTATGGGCTGTAATTATTTATTGCAAATGAATGTGGCTTGTTCTTTTTTAAGAAAGGTTATTTTAATGCCATCTATCAGCAAAATATTAAACTCTTTCGACTAAGTTGAAGGTATTGTTGGAAGTAACAGTTTGCAGTCGGAAACTATATATATATAGAGAGAGAGAGAGAGAGAGTTTGAGGTTTATCATTATTTACCCCTAAGGTCTTCAATTAGTAAAAAGCTTTAATATCTAATATCAATAATATTGAATTCAACCTAAGCTCGTGAATAAGTTCTTGAAAAATCCTACTGTAGTTTAAAATTTAAACTACTCGCATCGGTGAAAAAGTTGAATAAATGTCAAAATCCGATCCGTTTTTTTTTTCCGGTTGCAAAGAAGTTGGGGTTTGAGTTTCAATCAAAGAAATAAGGTTTTTTTTTCCTTAAAAATATTTCTCTGATAAAATGCCTGTACATTACCTATAATTTCTATCTTCTTGCTTCCTACACAATTAGCGTAATTAAATGAGGATATCTTTTACATTTATCAAGACGATATATATAAATTTATTTTAGACTTATAAAATCATGTCAAAGAAACAATAAACCATAAATATTTAGAGTATCCAAATGCTCGCCAAGAAAATTTAATTTTAATGTCAGTAAAAGGTATCTACATCTTCTTCAACCCACTCTCAAATTTGTAATAGACTGGTGATATATTACATGTCTGATATCCCCCATACTAATTTGTCTAATGATTTACGTGTGCTCCCAAATTATACACGTTTACCAACTCAACGTATCTTGAATCGAATCTGAGCGTTCACTAATGACGTATTGTTTAGCGCTTATAATCAAGTATGAGCGACACCAATCCTATTTCTTCTTGATCAAACATATACCTGGTTAGTCGAAAAAATAGATCCAAACTAAACAATAAGGTGAAGTGTAAAGGAAAGCGTTTCAAGGTCAGTATTTTATCAGTATTTTCTATTAAACTTTGTTTAATAGATTAAATAATAAAACTATTTAATTATTTGTTGGTTATGGTTATAGTTGCATTTTAATATAATATTATATAAAATTGAAAGATGACACCTTGGACCTATAACGCCAATTCTCTAGACACTGAGGTGTCCAGGAATCGTGTCGGTTTCCGGGTTATTCATCACTCATATTATAATATTTAGCACCGCGTCTTACTACCTGTTCGGGCTATACGCTTTAAGTACTATTTACGCTCATGGATTAGGAATTGGGAAGGTTGAATTAGAGGAAATGAGCCCGCATTTGCGTGGAGGGAGAGTAGAAAACCATTTAGGAAAAACCACCCCCACTCCATCCGACAGAGATTTGAACCTCGATATCCCCGTCCTCGACAGTCGAGCTTAGCACGACTAGCGCGTTAGCCAACTACGCCACCGAGGCGGGTTTCACTCATATTGTTTGCTTAAATAAATAAAATATGGTTTCAATACCCACGCTAAATTTTATTGTTTCACATGTTAATATAAAAATATATTTTAAATATTTGTCAGAGGCATATTAGAAATTGATCAGCCACATTTTCATTGGAGATAAAAAGATTTTTTCGAAATTCACGATGTCCTTTACAAATATTCAAAAACATTTTAAATTATTGTAAGAAGAAAATTGATTTGAATAGAGCTACAAAAACTAAATTTATATTATTTATATTGGCCAAAAATGTGTTTTGTTACCAAAATTATTAAGTTATGTACTTTAAACTCCTTTCACCTCACCTTTAAATAAAATATTTATTTCAACTAAATTCTATTTGTTATTTATAGATTATTATTCCGAAATAGATCTAGTTTTTATATCACCACATTTAACGATCTGTTAAATACGCTAATTAATTAGAGAAGAGGAGGGTTGAATATAGAAGACGTATAACTCTATTTTCATGGAAGTATAGCGGAAAACCATTTAGGGAAAGAACCACCCTCTGAACACATAACCGGGGTTAGAAACCCGATCACCTTATCATTAGCGGTCTAGTCGATTGATAGAGAAACGTATTGGCCATGCGGCTACCGAAGCAAAATAGCTATTCTGATTTTAAAGCTTAGACATTTCATTGAATTTTTTATTATAATATCTACTCATTAAATGGTACGAAATGTACTTGGAATGTATTTAAATAATGTTCTGAAACCTTATTTATATGACTCATCTACTTATTTTGAGGCCAATTTGGAGTCTGAATGTCCAATTAAACAGTATCAGATTTGTAATGATTGCCCAGACAAAAGTGTTTAAATTTAAAAAATGCGATAGCAACAAGATGGTAACCCTGTTCATTTTGGTAAGATGGTGGACAGTATTATTTCTCAATCGATTATATTCAGAGCTTTAAATTGGCCATAGTCAGTCCAGTTGCTTGGCCAACGAGATCATTAGTCTACTATTCGTGTGGCCACATGTAGTACAGATGAATGCCGCGATGCCAGAGAGCTGTATTGGGATTTCGAATCGAATAACTTGTCGTTTCCCGATCTATTTTAATAAAAGGAAGTCTGATAACAGATTTTAAAATAAGGCCATGAACTTTTTATTTTATTTTTAACCTTTATTTACTCTAACAGAACTTTGTTAAATTGACCATAAAGATTTTAATTAAAATTTAAAACGACTCTTTTATTTTACAACAGAGGCTTTTAAACTTTTTTACTCACAACGTATTTTCATAAGACAAAATTATTAGTCAACCCAGACAGTAGGTAATGGTCGAGTTTTTAAATTATAGTGTCATTTTTTGAGCAATTTTATATAAAATGAGAAGATATTTAATATATTTTATTGCACCAGATGCATTTATCCAGTTATATTAAAAATAATTGATAAGATGTTTAAAATTATCAATCTTTACTTAAGGAAGAACAATAAAAAAATATAATTAGTGAAAATATAAGTTTAAATAAATATATACTCTTGCTCATTTTGACATAGTAAATACAATTTTAGCAACTGCTCTTTTCAACCAGTAGACGTTACTAATTTATCTTAGATGAGTATATTAATAAGTATTATTTTAATGGTGCTCCTCATGTGATCGTGATGGATGAAGTTTATTTCTACAATAAAATAAACAAATAAAGGATGAAAGATTTTCTGGCGTTGTTGCTTTAATTTAAACATTCTATATTAGATATTTCATTCACTTACGTCCGTCACTTACGTCGGTCCATACTTTTGGTGACCCCTGAAGAGGTCGCGACCCACATTTTAAAAACCTGTGCGTTCCAAGATAACTGGTAAGTGTGTCCTTATGTAGAGCTGGAAAGGGTGAGTTGGTTAAGCTGTGGGTTCTGATAGGTTTACGCAAATGTCGAAAGTTTGGTAAACACTGGAATAACACATACACTTTCTCAAGTCAGGAATGATCATTACTATTTTATAAGTGCTATTACTTAAAATACGCAAACCACTCAACTGTGTATTAATAATCAGGCAATATGCTTCGGTGGTCGCATGGTCTACGACGCTACTCTCACAGTAGATTAGGCCATATATGACGGGAAGTTTGAGGTTCAGGTCAGGTCAGGTGTACTAAGGGTGGTTCTTTTTTATTAGACATGCAATTAGTGGTCTAGATTTGCCAAGTTTAAGGTGTCACAGTTTCTATATTTGAAATTGTGCCACGAGCACACTTGGTGGTATAGGTATTACTAGGTACCTACAACAACCCTACACAGTCGTGGAACCTAGATCCTCTGTAAATTCGTTTTCCACTCTCCCTCCACGCAAATTCTGATGCATCTAAACGTATAATCTTCCACATCTCTAAAATCACTAGCGTAGTTAGTACATAAGCGTATAACCTGAACATGTTAAGGGCCTAAGACGCAGTGTTTGGAAGAAAAAATTATGCCGGCCATTTTAATAATTTTCATAAAAAACTTTAAATTGATCCCTAAATTAACTTTAAGCATTTGTGGTTTATTGTTTTGCGTCTTTCTGACCGTCCGGGATAAACGCACTTTCATTACACTAATGGGCTAAGGATGACGAACGTTAGCTCAGAGGAATTTTACTCGCATTAGCATACAAGAATGGTGAAAAATCAGTGTGGATAAAAAACCTTCAGTAGGCCCTGTCAATGTATGAACACAGGACTCACCATCAAGTGCCAGCTCTACTATAGATAAGCTTGACATTTTGTCCACGCGTACACCAGCGGGAGTCAAAATTTTGTAAATGTGCAACCGTTTAAAATAGGATTTTGTTTTATTGAAACCTCACTCAAAACTAATAAAAATTATTTTGAAGGCCATTCTGTACTGAATATTTTAAAAATTTCAAGTTTTTTTTCTAATCCATAATACTTAGGATTCTTTTAATCGCCATGCCAAAAAATTTCATCCTGGTGGATGTACTCGTAATATAATAAATCTAGATATTTTAAGAGAACATAATTTGGATTGTCCATCAAAGCCGTAGCCAGCCAATAATTTCAGGGGGAGTTGGTGGTCACATTCTCCAATTGCTGGTGGCTATAAAAAATTCTAAATGATAAAAAGTTATAGAAGCTATCTGAAGTGATTTTTTAATGGCAAAATAACCTCCTAACTGCAGGAGTTTAGGACAAATTCTAAATATTAAACACTTTTAGAAGCTATCTAAAGTGTTTTTTATATGTGGAAATATAACCCCCTAACTGTCAGGGGCTAGAAAAAGATTCTAGTTATTAAATACTTCTATAAGCTAACTGAAGTGTTTATTTATGGCAACATAACCCAATAACTGCTGAAGACTAAGAAAAATTATAAATATTAAACACCTTTGGAAGCTCTCTGAAGTGCTCTATATAGTAACACACACCTTTAATTTGTACTTGTACCTTTATTTTGATATTGTTTGAACCATACATATTTTTAAATAAAATTTCAGAGGGGGTTTTAACCCCCAAACCACCCCTGAATATGGCCTGGTTTCCATGATTTAATACTGTACCATGAACCACTTTACAAAAGGTTGAGATTTTAGTGCCACAAAACACCCAGAGATGAGGAACTTGACGAGATAAACTTGGGTGATTAAAAATAGGCCCGCAGGTAAATCATCCTTGAAAGTAACCCTTAAAACCGTTCCTTAGTCTTAGAAACACATTGAATTACTCGTTTCACAGTTTTATTAACAATGTGCAATTACCGGTATCTGTTTTAGTACCGCTAACAATGTAGGAACCTCCACTTCCCGCGAGTCAAATGGCGGCAAGGTCGTTACTCGCTTACTTTACGCTGTACATCTAATTACAAAGAAGGATACTGTCACGAATGCATTTTAGAACGGGAGCTTGCGTTAATTGGCTCTGTTTTATAATTGGACTTGGGTTTTAGTGAGGCATTTTCTCGCTTCTCTGTTGGCTGTGACGTCTCTATCTTGTCTTATGTTTAATTTTCAGGTAATGAGACTGAGTAATTTTCAAATTTAGCTCTACTCTGTTGCCAACTGATGATACCAGAGGAAAAAAAGAGTTAGTTTTATAAAATACTAATTAGTAAAGTATATAAAGATATATAGGTACGCACAGTACCTTTATAATTATATAGGTAATTGTATATATATATTTATAGCTACAAAACCCATAATAAATTATAAACCCCCAAAAAAGTCGAAAAAACCACTATAAATAATTTGTTAAGAAAGTGGGTAATTAGTTCGGAAGCAAGCAATTGAGTAGAAAATAAGGTAGGGGGTTAAATAGTCAAATGGAAAGCGTGAAAGGAATCAGGCTATATTGATTTAAAATTAATAGTATGTTTCCATATTATTTAAAATTATTGAAATAAAATCTATTCTTAAATTTTGTAATATAATTAAATTGATATAGTGAGTAGCTCAGGAAAAGCAAATTAAAAATAATGTTTGTAAAATCCTCTTAACGAGATGGGTATTGCAATTGAAATTGTATATTTACATTAGTAGAGTAACATAAGAGGATTAAAAACCTTCTATACTCATCGGAAGTCAAATATTTAATGCAACATCATAAAAAATAAAATGTAGTGTTCTTTTAAATTGAAAAAATATATTTATTAAGTTTCAAGCGTAAATAGTTTAGAAGAATTTTACAAGTACTTTATCTTCATAAACAAAACTGGAATATTTCTAAAAATATAAGAGCTTTGTTATATTTTTGGCTAAGGTAAGCCCATGCTTTAAAGCTTCAAGCTCATCTAGTTTGGTTTCCTGGAGACGGGTAGGCTAGGTTCAAATCCTGGCGGGGATTAATGATTCTCCACGCATTTTACAAGCAATTCTAATTGAGATTTTTTTTCCTTCCTCATTCTACAACATATATTTGTTAAAAGTGGATAGCCACGACAGATAGTAAGATAGAATGCAAAAATAGTTTTGCTCACAAAACAAATTAATAGTTTATTTACCTTGTTAATTTTATGCTATAATTTGTTTTTCTTTTGAAAACGCCAAACATACATGTTTTTGTAATATAATTCAAAACCATCTTACGGATTTATTCTTTCCGTTTTAGAAGATCCAAATATTAATATGTTACAAGAATTGTTTATGAATATACTTTAAGTTTCTACCTAAAATAGGTTTCAAATAAATTGCGCTGCACACTTTTTTCCTTGTTACATGGTCGTCAACCACGAAATATTTATTTTCTCATCCGGATTCAAATCGGGGACTCCCTAGGGCGTTAAATGATGAAGGTTGCGCGGTTATCTGTGACAGTAGCCCTTCAACATGAAATAACATTTACGGCAGCTTTTATTATTATTATTATTTGTCCTCTACAATATACAAATTCTCTTGTCGATCCACAATAAAAACCTTGGACTATTTTTTATTCATCCATTTTCCAAATTAAAAAATAAATAAATGGTAGGACGAAATTTTACAAACTTTTTCATATTGTGTGTTGTAGCTTGGAACTAGATCTTAAAAATCTGTTTTAGTATTCTACCCTTTAGAAAGTATTCCTCAGAAAAACCTATATATATATATTGTTAATCACACTACACTCTCTTATATATCAATTTTATCACATTTTTAGACCATTTAAAAAATGTTATCTCGAAAATTAATTTATTTGTAGACACCCATGAAATTATTTTAATTTTTCAAAATAAAAATATATTCTTATTTATCATGAGAAGTAATTCACAAGTACACATTTTGAAATAAATCATAAAAGACAATTTCGAAAAATTTCTAACTATCTGAAACTATTTATCAATTAAATCTACCTTTAAATTGATTTATTTAAAAAAAACATACAGTACCATCTATAGCGTAAAATAATTTGAAAATATCAATTTTAAACAAATTCCCTTAAGCTATTTTCAAAAATGTCTAATTGTTCAAAAATCATTCATCCCTGAAATTGTATTAAACGTATTTTTAAATACAATTTTCTGTTGCAAAAAATAAAACAAGGACCCATTTTGAACGAAATAGTTACAAAAATTATTAAAATATTCTAACTAAAGGAAATCTTTAATCAGGGGTGTTGTGGTTAACATTATAAAAATGTATATGGGTGTAACCCTGTAAACTCTAAATATCAAGTTTGAACAAAACTCATAAAACTAAATTGGATCTGTGACCAGAGACAGACAAACAGACATACAGACAAAGGGACAGACAGAATTATATAAAACAAATGGTTTCAGGTTCACATAAAACGTAAATATTCAATCATAATTCCAAGATGAATTGTTTTCACGAATAGCTACAATAGGATTACTTTCCCTTTAAATAAGAAAGTAAAAATTTTCCGATTTCATTTAATTCTCCCTATTTAATCTTACCACAAGTCAAGATTATTTTCATATTAATTGATTGTAGAGTTTAAAACTAATGATAAGACAAAATCGCATACATTTTCTCATATTGCGTACTATTGCTTCAAAGAAAATTAATAAATAAAGTTTTTAATAAGCCATCTTAAATAAGTATCCCTCATAAAAACAAAGGCATCATTTTATTAATCACCGTAAAAACTCTTTTTTTTTATAAATTTTAAACAAATCTTTTATTTTCTTAAAAAATTTCAAATTTACAAAAATATATTATTTATAAACCTCAAATCAAATTATAGCAAAATGTAAAAATAAAAACGTATTATTATTTATCAAAATGAAAAATGAAAAACTATTCTCAGATGCTCTATGTGAACTCAATCTTTAAGGCTAGCCTCGAAAAATTTCATATTTTCTATCATTTGTCGTAAGTAACCTTAAATTAATTTATTTTTGAATATATAAGAAATATTATTTTTCATAACTATATAAAATAGTAGTCCCCTGATATCTATTTTGAACAAAATAGGTAAAGATAATTTCAAGGGAATTCAAAATTTACCAAAATCAATCTTCAGTAAATTCTTAACCATAAAAAAATATACAATGTTATTTGGGAGATCAGCCGTTTCCAAATATCAATTTTAAACAAAAACATTTGAGCAATTCTTAGATTAATTAAAAAAAAAAAGATTAGTCATCCACAAAAAAAACTTAAACAAAATTAACGTTTACTCCAAAAATCAGTATACTTGATCAGTATATCAGTATATTTGATATGTCAAACACCTAATAGAACCAATAAAGCCATTTTAAAATATTTCAAATGTTTAAAAAGTCATTTTTTTTGTCAACTACCTTTAAATGAGTTTGTACTCAAAAAACCATTAAACAGTGAAACATTAATTAAAAACCCTCCCAATATAACTACGGTAAAACCAATTATTAGGGCCATTAGAATTTTTCATCAAAAACAAAAGTTAGTTGTAAGCTATTACCCATAAATGAGTCCATACCTCAAAAACAACTATACAGTTTTACGTGTAACGTCAAATACGCTCAAGGTATCAATTTCAGCGGTTTTTGAAATATTTGTAATTCAAATTTTACTCATCAGTAAAATACCTTTAATTTTGAGCTAAGGTGAAAAAAAATCCCTAAGCAATCTAAATATTTTGTTCGGTCAAAATCCATAAAAGCGCTTCTTATCCGCGGCCATCGACAAACAGACAGTCAGTCAAACATAGAAGCAAATGGACAGAATTGTAAAATTCACTTTTTTGGGGTTAGGAGTCACATAAAACGTAAGGATTCATCATGATCTCAAGTAAAATTTTTAATAATTACAATCCTTTCTCTTGAGAGAAGAGATTAAAAACAGGCATTCGGAAAAAATGTCAATCTAACGTCATGGGTTTTTCAAGAGTTCGAATATCAGCTAGATACGAATGATTATTTTTCCCAAGTGGTTTTACAATCTACTCTCAACACAAATGGGGTTAAATCTCTTCTAAATTATACCTTCCTCATCGCTTACTACTAAATATGTGAATATAAAGGGTTAGTAAAAGTGTATGTATGTCATCATATATAAAACAAATTTAAAACAGGTCATTTTAACCATCCAGACTATTCGCATTTAATTAAATTAAATGGGTAGGAATGAGGATGGTGAAATTTAGAAGAAAGGTACTAAAACTTATGTTAAGAAAGAGTAGAAAACCTTTTGCGGGAAATAAACATATTCAATACATCCGATTAGGATTCAATTACTAGCCTTTAATCACGGTATATCCACACTAAACAAGCTTGTCATTTAGTCTTGAGTGCCTACCGATTCGAATGTATATGTGTGTATATATATTAATTTTTATATGCATAAATGTATACAAAAATGTATAGCTATTATTTAAAATTATTTTAAAATATAAGAATATGCGTGTTCAACCCCTAGTAAATAATAAATTTTATAGTATATATTATACACTTACTGGACTCATTTTATACCTTAGATGTTCTACCCCTAGAAAGTTATCACAATTCTGTCACATTTCCACTGTTCCAATTAAATGTAGAAATACGGGAAATATTGAGTTTATGGACACCATGGTAACGCGTTGCGTACCACATAAAAATATTTCCACACTTTTTATTGGTCTTACTCATATATGATAACCAGTTTTCCATTTTAATGATTTCCATTCATTCAAACTAAGCTTTGTTAGTTACAAAAAAAAGTAACGTGAAGTATCGCTTATTTCAAAACATGTTTCAAATATTAACACAAGTGGTAGAGAAGAAAACTTTAAATCTACTGTCAGATTCATTATCAGTTATGTTATTTTTAATCAAACATTAAATGTTTAACTATACCAAAATATCAAAATAGCTATTTATCGCTTAGATATTTAATTTGGCCCACATATAATTGAGAAATGTTTCATCTTATATCGGGTGTATTATTTATTAAAGAGGAATAGCATCCCCCCCTACCCCCCATCTATATTCACAGTATATTCACCCCGTAAGGGAAGGGCATGATGTATGTAAAGAGGAATACCGTTTTAGGGTGATAATGATCTAAGGCATGGATTAGAACTCACGGCCTCCAGGTTGCATGTGACCTTTTTAAGTGTTCGGTGCGAAAATTTCGCGTATTTTGTCCCTTGTGTATCTTTATCATTTAGAAATTGTATATTCTAAAATGGTGTTTATTTTAATTAATTAAAATGAGTTATTGTTATTTTTAAACCATAGAGTAGGCAAATAAACTCTCATATCGATCTAAATATCTTTCTGTGGCTATCACAATAAAATATGTTAACTTTACTGTACATTAAGACCCACCTCGTTGGCGTAGGTGGCTAACACGCTAGTTTTGTGTTGAGCTAGACTTCCGAGGACAGGGATATCGAGGTTATAATCTCGCTCATGTGAACTGAGGGTAGTTTTTACTAAACTATTTTCCCACTCTCCCTCTACGCAAATGCCGGTTCACTTCGTCTATATTCAACCTTCCCAATTCTAAACCCCTCAGCGTAATTGGTAATAAAGCGTATAACCCAAACGGATAGTAAGACGTGGTTCTAAGTACTATGTACATTAAGTGTGCGGCCTTATGAGGAATCTGTAAAAGACTTGTGCCCTTAAAATTGCCAAAAGACACCACACTACGTCCTACTACTCATTTGGGCCATGCACTTATGTGAAAATTACGGATGAGTAACGTTGAATTTGGAGAAAATGTACGTGCATTTGCGTGCAGAGAGAATTGAAAACTATTGTTTTTTAACACTCTGAGGATACCTGACCAAACTTTAAGCCTCAATCTCTCTATTATCGGCAGTCAACTCTATTACCGGTCATCAAATTTTGTCTCTAAGCTACTTAGAGCATGTGTGTACTCACATTAGTTTTAAGTGTGTTTCATCCACGCAGCATTGTTATAATATTTTAAGCAAATAGAAGTTGTTTGTTTTTACTTCGGTGGTCTTGGGGTAAAGTGCTCACCTCAGAAGTCGATGTTCATGGGTTAAAACCTAGTCGGGGTCAACGAATATTTTATGAGCTATAAATATCTTTAGTACAACTTCTTTCAGAGAGGAATTAAAGCCTTAGGTCCCATGTCGATTGTGGTATGTAAAGAAACCTATAGGTTAGGCCTATGTGATTATACCTTTACTGGTAAAATAGGTAGTACCTTTGCACCCACTCATAGAAATTATTGTGTGCTGTTATAATAGCTCAGTTCAAAAAGTGCATGTTAACTACATCAAATAAATTAGAAACTAATAAATTGTCTCTGTAATTTGTCTGTGAGCTAAGGATCTATCACAAGGGTCGATAGCTCAAATCCCAAAGTAACTCGACAAAATTCAGAATTCTTTTTAGTGTGTTGAGTTCTTTAAAATAAATAAGTAAAACAATTACAACACACCTTTGAATAGAGACATTCATTAAATATAACTTTAGTGAAGCAATTATTTTTCATTCATACGATGATATATTTAATATAAAACGCTAATTTTTGTAACACTATTTAAATATTACGTTTTCGTTCACAGTTTACCCTTAATGATATTTGTTATTAATTCAATGGTAACAGAAATTGATGGTTTAGTTTCAAGGAATATCCCTCTGAAATTTCCTTGGTAAAGAGGGGGTGGAAAGGGGGGGGAGAGAAAAATAGCTGTATGGTATTAAACAGTGACTTTTAAATTTAAAACTTACTGTATCACACACGCAGCCCCCAATTATTTTTCATTCATACGATGATATATTTAATATAAAACGCTAATTTTTGTAACACTATTTAAATATTTCGTTTTCGTTCACAGTTTAGCCTTAATAATATTTGTTATTAATTCAATGGTAACAGAAATTGATGGTTTAGTTCCAAGGAATATCCCTCTGAAATTTCCTCGGTAAAGAGGGGGTAGAAAGGGGGGGGAGAGAAAAATAGCTGTATGGTGACTTTTAAATTTAAAACTTACTGTATCACACACGCAGCCCCCTCCACTAGTATATATAGCTCTAACCTTTTTGAATACCTACGAATTAATTAAAACTAAACTGTGGTTTAAGCGAGATTCAGGGAGTCCTACTATCGCGTTTTGTTAATTCAATCACATGTAATCACTCAGCTCCCTTACCCCTAACCTATATTTACTACTCTTTTCCTTTTATCTACCCCCACAATCAGGGTAAAAAGGGGGGAAAGGGTGTTGGGAGGTTGCTTCAAAAACATTCTCAGACCACCCCTATGGGTCACCCGCTAGCGAATAAAAATGAACCACCCCTACTGCTAACAAATACAATCAACATAAAAGGATTTTTTTTAAATCCCTACTCTTCCTTAACATACTCGCCAGGGAGAGTCAATAAAAACATATATTTCGCTGGATGTTTCACCATATTCTCGGGAATTTCTCTTATCTAGTGAAAATGTATTTTTTTAAACAAAATATTTATATAATGATAAAACTAAAGGAAGAGAAAATTAAACAAATTTACATTTTGGGTTTTACTCCTATACATACAATACTATATCTGTTTTCAACGTTTGAAATTGAAAAAAGAAAAAATTATGTTAATATTCACGTCACTTAGTTAATACCCATGTATATATATATTTTTTAAATGTGTTACGCCCACAAGTGACCTTTGGATCCAAGAAGTAAGATTCAAACTGTACAAGGTCACCGCTGACATATATATGTGTTAAAATCCTGAGGTTAATAAGGGTTTCAACCTTTCCAATTCCTAACCATTTAGCCCGGATGGGTAGTAAGACGCGGTGCTATAATTTATATAAGGGTTTAACCTAGAGGTTAAAGAAGAAAAGGCTATTTTTTTTAAAGAAAATGCATTCGCATTAACGTGGCAAAATCCTTTGGAGACCATATTGGTTAATCACATTTTGGAAATCACCCTCAGTTAAATCGGTCTAGATTAAAAATCTTGTTCAATCCGTCATCGGTCAGTGTAGTGCAGGTTTGTAAAGCACGTTTGATTAAAGGGCCTCATTGAACACTATAATATACCCATTACTGTGGCCGCATTGTCTAAGGAGTCATTCTCACGGTATACTAGAGTGCCGATGACAGGAGATCATTATTCGAATCCCGATCGGTTGTATTGAGAGTGACTTACATAAATATTTTTACACTCTCTTGCCACGTAAATGTGGGCATGGTTTCTCTAAATTACACCTCTCTAATTCCTAACACACTACCGTAATTAGAACGTATATTTATAATCCGTAGGTGTTATAAGACCAGGTGAAATAATTACTGAACATACTTAAGAAATATAACTGTGGGACTATAATTTTAAGTAAATATAGTTCCCAAACAGTACTTTTTTATTACAAAAATGAAATAAAATAGGCCCATACTTGTAAAACAATAAGAGACACCCAATACTTTTCACCAAACATTGGAAATATTTTATTCAAAACAGGGGTATTAATATCAGGATTTATATCTGATACCAGTCATTTTTATAATGCGTTAAAAATGCGTGTTCGTTAGCCGAGATCTCTTCATGTGTAAATAATAATTTTAATAATAATAAAAATAATAATAATTATTATTATTATTATATATTTATTTATTTGAGAAAAGCTAAGCCCCATACTCAATTAAGGTTCCAACATCATTATATAAAATAGTAGTTTTCTGACAATTGTTTATTCTAGGATTTATAGTGTTTTAATATAAATTATCTCTTAAGAAACTCTTTGATAGCTTTTTATGGGGACTTCTTGCATATCAAAATCAAGTATACACTCCACACACACCCTTAAAACAATATGGATAAGGCACAGCTGGCCACCCTCTACTGGCGTGAACCTAAACCAACACCCCCTAGGTCACAGGCAAGGTAAACACCAAACCCACGTTCTGCAGGTTAAAATGGCCTTGCTTGTTGGAAGAGCTTGACTAGGGTACACTCCTCAGTGAAAACAGTGCAATCAAGAGTTATTTTGAAGAAGAACAAGAAGAAAAAGCCCAATTTATACATAATTTCACTAGAGAGAAGACACAAATTTCCTTCTTAAGTCAATCAGCCGGCTTCCAAAAAGCTAGGTTCAGATTGCAAATTAAACCCCTCTTCCCATAATATACCCTCACAAACCAGCTTATTCTGAATGCACATTAAAATTACTCTCTTTTTTTCACGTGATTGTTTGGCGATTGTCCAATTTTAAACAATTTCTGGAGAGAAAAAAACTTCGATAACTTTGAATGTTAGAGTAATGTTAGGCACATCTTAAGTAATTAATTTTTAATTGATATTTTCCTTGAAAATAAGATAATAACGTTTATATATATGAATTTTTAGGTGTATAGAAAATTTTGTCTCGTTTTTTTACCTATCTTACATGTAACTCATTATTTGATTTTATTATAAGTGATAAAACAACTCTAAGCATACATATTGTATTATACCAATCGTTTCAAATATTTGGTGTGCTAATTCAAAAAAATTAGGGCATACAGACTTGCTTCACATGCCAGATTTCCCTAAGTTACTTCAAATTCTCTTACTTCATTTATACAGAGAAAATTTGGGTTGTATAGTATGTTAGTTCACCATTAAGGTGAATGGGCCACACTAAACCATAAACAGGACCGCATCCGATCTGTGAGATCGGAGTTTGAAATGTACAAACTAGTATAATGCGGGTTTTACATCTTAAATCACGTGACCAACGGTTCAGGTAAGTTTTGTCAAGATGGAATAGTTGTTAGTACTATGTACTAAACTTTAATACCCATCTATGCTATATACTTATTTTAACCACACTTATGAGCTTGGAGTCTAGAAAGGTATTATTTTCTTCTTTTAATTTGTCTGTGTACCTCATTACTCGTTCGGACAATACGCAATTAGAAAGACATAGTCTAAAATAAATTTGTCAACATTTGCGTGAACACCGTCGGTATTTCAGATTTACAGGGTTTCTGAGCTTGGCGTTTAGTCTGCGGTCTTATAAATGCAGTTAGTTTGATAAGAGTTAATTATAATATAAAATCAAACATAATAACTACTTGGAAGAGTAGATTGAATCGTGTCTTATTTTAGATCCTATACGTGAGTTTGAGATACTATACTAGTAGGCCTATTATTTGGAAAATATAAATGAAATTTCTTTGTTGCTTGACTATATTAATACATGCCTTAGAAACTAATTTGATTCTAAAATAAGCACAGGTTTAGGTTTCCCGACCATAATTACATCACTATAAAATGTTATGCCCTAATTTTACTAATAAAAAA
>CABFOW010004179.1:0-18693 GCA_902141385.1 Timema californicum
CCACACGCCCAGTGACGAGGTAAGAACCTCGGTTCAGTCGGGTGGTGATGTTGTGGTGACGAGCGTCTCCGGTGTGTATTGTAGTGGTATCGGAACGAGTCAAGTTGGGCTGGCCTGGTGAGTGTTATCATTTCTTCTATGTTAGGTTGTAACTAGGTTACATGTTTTTAATAATATTTGACCGCCTGTGTGGCCTAGTGGTCAAGAGTTCCCGGCTACAGATTCAGAGGTCCTGGGTTCAATCCCTTGGACTTACAGATTGTTCTGTGAAGCAGTGGGTCTGGAACGGGCTCGAAATCAGCCTCGTGAGGACAAACGAGGAGCTACTTGAATAAACAGTAGTGGCGCCAGTCTAGAAAACTGAGATTAAGAGCTGGAGGGCTCATTGTGCTGACAATATGACACCTCTATCCACAAGAGTTAGAAATATATTCACTAACAGACGGTGACTGCTCAGTCAATATAGCTCGCTTACTGGCTGATGCCAGCCATGGGGTTGTTTTATTAATCTCTGTTGCAAATTGTTGAATTGTGGTAGCTTTGCTTCTATTAACAGAGCAATAAGCCCCACACAAGTCACAAAACAAATTAAAACAGAGGTATTCACAGACCTGTTGATAAAATGAACGTATTCTGACCAAGCTGTTAAATAGTAAAAGTGTGTGGAACTTTGATTTGGCTTCAAAAATAAGGATTAGCTTCGACTTCGCTTTGAAAAATATTCATGCCTAAATGATTATAAAGCTTCCCCAATTAAAAATATTTACAGTTTGAATATTCAGTTTTTTGTTCATTTATTGTTATTTTAGTTGTTATATATATTACAAATTATTGTTAAAATGAAATAATCTTAAGTAATAGAATTGCTTGTTGTGATAGTAACTGTCTTTATCAGGTTAGAGAGAATCAAACAATTGCACAATATAAAAAATTACACGGGAGTGCATAATGTTAAATAGATAAATAATATTATTTTTAAAAGCACTAAACAACTATCCAAAAATATTACAACTTTAATTTGGCTTTGAGGATGTTTTATATATTTAATTCGAATTCACTTTTTTGATTGAAACAGTTGACCTTTGCCATATTAAACAGTATAAAACATTATAAACTAAATAGTTCTTGCATACGGCCCTGATTGCTGGTGTTACTTCTTGCTTGTCACCCAGAAAACGATTGAGGATCGAGAAATATTGTCAATTGTTCTTCCTCCACAGTTCACTCTGGGAAACATTTAATCCCAGTATGGGCCATGAGTGAAGATAACGAAAAATTAGTTTCTTTCGATACCGGAGTGTGAGTACTAATATATCAGTAAAACTACCGGAAGAAAATACTGAGCAAAAAAACAAACAATTTAGTATTGAAAAAAACAACTGCTATTAGTAAAGTATCAATACTATTTTCACATCCCTACTCACAACTAAAGCGTCATTAAGATTTAGAACACGTATTTATACTTTATGAAGGTCTGGAAAGGGTATGTTGGTTATCTCATGGCCCCAAAAGGGGAGAGGAGGTTTTAGAAACTATGGTCTAGATAGTCCCATGCTCTGTTGACCCGTCCCAAGTCATAGAGGAGTTCGCTACAACTACTCTCATATAATATGGTTTTTAATATTTTTCCACAGATTGTTTTCAAACTTCTTTGGTGGACAGGTTTTCTGACCTAAGCACCGAACTACTCCATGTCCTCGGAAGTGTTATTTCCGGAGCAAGGGTGAGTTTCCTCATATCCCGGCGCTCTACCACCGATACACTTTGAACTGTTTCTGTTTGTTTGTGTGTTATGTACTGTTATAATGTGCTTATGTCGCGCCAGCTTTGGAACATAAACATATTGTGACGTTCGTTTATAAAGTACCACCAAGTTCTCATATGAAAATAAATAATGGGGATGAAACCCTCAAACCCTTGAACCCCCGAACCCTCAAACCCTTGAACCCTCAAACCCTTGAACCCTTGAACCCTCGAACCCTTGAATCTTCGAACCCTCAAACCCTTGAACCCTCAAACCCTTGAACCCTCAAACCCTTGAACCCTCAAACCCTTGAACCCTCAAACCCTTGAACCCTCAAACTCTTGAACCCTCAAACACTTGAACCCTCAAACCCTTGAACCCTCGAACCCTCAAACTCTTGAACCCTCAAACCCTTGAACCCTCAAACCCTTGAACCTTCAAACCCTTGAACCCCTTGAACCCTCGAACCCTTGAATCTTCAAAATTAGGAATGGGAATTTTTGTTGCCGCTTTAACATATAGGTGATACTGTTTATTAGGTGTACTTCCTATGTTTGTGTTGCCATTTAAATTGGGGTGTAAGAAAACACCAAGTTAAGGTCAGTATTCTTATAGATTTTATTTAAAGAAACATTTTTGGTCAAAATAAATAAAACATGGCTCTGGGGTTTTAATGTTCTACACATGTTAATGTCAATAGTTATTTAATAGCTATCTTGATTATAATGAAATTTGAACAGTACATTTTTCAATAATTAGTTACAAAACGTCATGTTCAAATCTCGCTATTCTCAAGACAAATTTTGAAGAAATGGTGACATCACCCTTTTTAGAACACTAAACTAAACATATATTTTATTTATCTTAGCCAAAAAAAGTTCTGCTATAAAAACTGTAAAAATGTGGACCTTAATTCACCTTTCTTTAACCCCCACTGTAATATTGCTATAGAATATAATTATATTGTTCTTTTCAATTCCATGTTTTTATAAAGTGCCGCATGTGTACTTAAATAAGAGCCATTCTTAACCATACTGCTCAATTATTTTATTGGTCCTTAATAATAATAATCAATTAATATTTCTTTAACTTGTGTTTGATAAAATTAATAAAACTGCTGACAAAATTTTACAAACTATCCATTTATCACTTTATCATCCAATCAAAATGGAATTTTATTTTTATTGAAAGATGTTGATCTAAAAGGAATATCAATTCATATTTACTAATTTAGGGATACTTTTATACTTTGATATCAGTTTGTAAGTTGAAGTGAATGGTATAAACTTAATTGTGGGTTTCAATTTGTTAGGTCTATATTTATTAAAAATATGGTTTAGATTTGAAATCATTTACAAGTTCTTTTAATACATTTAAAAAAAATTGACCACAATTCACTTAATTGACCAAATATTTAAGACACTTCAAAAGACAAATTTAATTTGGAAATTATACTTATTTTAATTTCATAAAATAATTTTGCTTGTTCATATCGTAAATAAATAAAGACTTTGAAAAAATTATTTTTAATTGTTTGCAACATCAGATCACTTACAGTTGAAATGTAAGAAGGATTAGTTTGGGCCGAATTTTAAAGAGAGGGGTAACCTGTTTCCCCTCTTTCTTTATCAGTCACAATGGCAGCCAAGCGTTAGACCTAGCTGCTCTGATACAATCTTTAAAAATATAAATCTCATATTATTGAGCATACAGTGGGGAGACTTATAGTTTTGATTGGGTTGATAGTCACAAAACCCGCATAGAGGGCAGCATCATTTAATGCGTCACACTCGAGTTGGGCTGGACAGTGACGGGGCTCAAATCCCGGTCAGGTATACAGAAGGTGTTTTAATATAAACGGTTTCCCATTCTCTATTTGCACACATGTGGGTATATTTCCTCTTAAATTCTACCATAATTATTCCTTCTCCATTAACATATTTAATGAACACGCGTATAACCCGGAACAGGTAATAAATAATATGTGATGGAGATTTTTTTTTTTTTTTGCCAGGATCTGGGTTCCTATCAATTCTTTTCATAGTTTCAAGTGTTTATAAATTCCTCTATAACCCCTTTTCATCACATCAGCTCCAAACTGTAGATTTTCCTCAACTCTCCCTTCAAATTTGATGTATTTGGTTGCCCCTATTGACCAAGTGTGTTGAACTGTTTTGCCTCTGAAGCTATCGATTATCAGGAGAATAGCATGTTCCATAAGGTAATTTATGTGAACCTCTTGTGACTAATCTTATGGTAACATTTTGTGTTGGGGTTTGTTATTTATGGGCCACTTTTAACAACGTTTTGTCCGACTCTTGAGTCCAACTACCGTGATACGTGCAAGTTATTTATTTCAATTGTATTCCAAGCCACATTTGATTTGTATTAAGAATTTGACTAATTTTTAATAATTTAAAGATACTTTGCTGTTTGTATGGAGTTCACTTTTTCATACCTACCAACTTTACCTAACTGTGGAAACCTACGCTAAACAACCAAAATTAGCATCAGAAATTGTAATATCTGAATGGAAAGATGAACGCTCGTATGGATACGTCAAATAATGGACCCCAAGCAATCACTCAGAGGAGCAACAAAACTTTGTTAAAGTGGGGTGGAAAACAACGCAAGCTAAGGTCTGTATTTGTTCAGTTTTTATACCAACAATTTTTTTTTTTTTTTCAAAAAATAAATCAAATATTGCTAGTAGATACGTTTAGTTTAATTTTCTATTCTTGGTAGTATCAACAGTTGTTAAATATCTGTCTTAAACTTTGTGGGATTCAACAAAACCTTTTAATCTCATTTAAATAGTTTTTTTTGTCAAAGCTCACTATACTCGGGACAAACATTCAACGATTCTTTATATCACCCTGTGTAGAAGATTCAATTAATCTACTAGAATAATGTTTCATTTATTTTGACCAAAAAGGTTTTTTGTTATGAAAACTGCAAATGTACGAACCTTAACTCACATTGCAGGGACCGTGAATTGACAGCCATTTTGACAAGTTAATTTTAGTATATTCTAACCAAGGAACAATATATAATATCTTTGGCATTTACTAACATCTTTTAAAAAACATTATCACTGTGTGGGAGTATGTAAGAAATACAGTCTAAAAGAGAAAAGTTTGTCTCCGTTTTACTATTAAAGTTGTGTTTGCATAAATTTTCTATAACTTTTCAGGTAATGATGCTGTCAAATTGTTTTCTGAGAGAAACTTAAATAAAGTGTATGTTAGCTCACGATACCTGCCACCCGCTCGTAAAGTGGTCCTTAAATGGGGGTTTGTCGACTCATATGGGTCACATGTTATTAACTTGCCTGTTTTGTTTTTCCTGTTATTTTTCTGACGCTGGTGAATCTTGAACTATGTTTTCAGAGTATGATATTAAGGTTCAATTTAGATGGTCGAAGGAAAAGTCTAGATAGTTCTACCCATTGTTTAAATGAGGGGGTGAGTTGGAAGAACCATGGGTCTGGAACCAGCATGAGTAGATACTATTTCTAGTGGTTTGCAAGGTACGAGTTGGTCTGAGTACACCCCGCAGAGCTCGGAACAGACCGTGTGATGCCCGTTGATTTCTCACGGCAGTACAGTAGGTGTCCACCGCAGGGATGATTATTATTAGCACCGCGTCTCACTACCCGTTCAGATTATCCGCACTTACACTAATTTGTAATGGTAGGGTGATTGTGAGATGAAATGAAGGACCTACAGTTTAACGTGGAATCCGAACCACGGTGGAGGCCTGGCATTCCCCACATTCACAAGATGTCTTGTCAGAGGTGAAGGAAGGGTTTGGCAATCAGATAAATCCGTACCGGGACCGAGGATTGAACCCCGGACACCAGCACAGAAGTCTGACACCTTACCCCTAGACCACCAGGTCACCATGCATGGATGATGTTGTGTATTTTTATCTGGGGCGGTGTTTTTTAAACTTTCACCTTTCGTGTACTCTTTTGGGACCATGGCCTTATTAATGCACCCCTTCCAGTGCTTGGTGATAAAAGAGATATAATTATATTTTGCAGCATACAAACGGTTCTAAAATTTAATCAAATGTTAAATCTAAGCTAAACAAAACCATGACAGGGAATGAAAGGCTTATAAAAGTTCACATTAAAATATATGTTAATTTGTCTACAAAATTTTCTATTATACAAATAAAATCAAAAATCAAACTCAAAACCTGATTCGATGGTTGAATGGTCTAACATGTCACTCTCGCAATAAACTAGCCTTCTGATGACAGGGTGGGGGCTCAGGGTTCGAATCCCAGTTAGGTGCACTGAAGTTGTTTGAAAAAAAAAGACGTTTTTCCCTCTTCCTCCACACAAATGCGGGTATTTGGAAACCACTGATTAAGGAGATAAGGGTTCGATCCTTGACCAGTTAGCGGTGTGTGATGTTCACTTGTTCAATATTATTGTTCAGCGGTCAGCATTGTATTAAGGATAGGTCTTTGGAATCCTTCGTATCCTCAAATATATTCAAGATACAAGAATTTGAAAAATAATAATTTAAGATTAAATAATTTTTTGCTTTTTCAAACTTCCAATACAATTTTTTTTAGGGCCAATATGACTTTATTTAGCTCAACTTAACTGCAGGACAAACCTAACAACCATACCAAACCCAGTTAATTTACCACTTAACTGAATGTAATCTCACATTATAACTAAATATGTTATTATTTAGTTACAATTTATATTTTCCTTAAGCAAATCAAGAATTAACATGAAAAAAAAGAGGATTGAATCAAATCAAATCATGACAATGTGATAAAGTTAACCTTTTAAGCATCTTTTCATGTTGTATAAGGTTCATATTCAAGATAAAGCCGATTCGACCCCATCGTTACTTGGTATCGAAAGATTGACGAGTTTAAATAAAAGTAATTACTCCAGCATTCACCCAAAGATAAGTTGAAACCCGACAATGTTAGGGGGGAAAAATAGGGGGGGGGGAGGCTATCCATCGCTAGGGTTGATAACACAATCTGTACTGCCAATCGTGTCGACATCTGGTACGCTCACGTCTGTTCCGGTAGTTCATTCTCTTCCATCCCAAGTGTATTAACTACCCACATTTCCTAATTGCACATTTTTTGAAAGGAGAACCATAAGTAACTGTCGCTGTATCCTGTGAATGTTAAATAATAATGAATTGTGTCTTAAGCAAGCTCTAAACAATAGTACAATATATATATATATACAGACCCTTATTGGCTGTTTAATATATCTGAGTAGTTCTTGATTATTGTCTGGTTGGTGTCTATCAATAAATTATACATAAACAACATCTTCGGTGGATGGGGGGTCCAAAGTGTCATTCTCGCAATAGACTGAACTAACGAAAAGAGGGAGATTCAGGTTCGAATCAAGGTTGGGTGTACTCAGGGTGGTTTTTCCTAAAAGAATTTCCCACTCTGTCTCCACACAAATGTGGATACACTTTCTTTAAATTCAACCTTCCTCATTCCTAACCCATTAACATAATTTCTAGTAAATGATGCTAAAAAAACTCAATATAATTGAAAACGCTTTGTGATTGAGGATGTTGGGTCAAAAACATGATAACCCTAATCAATTTATATGGAATATAGTCACTATTTAAACATACATACATACATACATACTCTGACACCTTAGATCAGTCAGTAGCAAGTCTTTCTACTTCGTTAAGGGTCCTGTGTTCGATTACCAGCACGGTTGGAACATTTATTATTGGTGAAATGTGGGTTTACCCTTTCATAGTGATGAATTAATGGCCGGGGGCTGGATGTTGTGTCGGTTCTAGATATAAGTTAGATCATAAGGCATATGAATCACTGACAGGCCTAGCAATCCGGTAGTGGAAAATATATTACTTGAATAAAATACTGACCCAGGCCTAAGGCCTGGAAACAGTAATGGATGTAAGAAAAAAACATACCTAGTCAATCCCGCCGTTTCCTCAGGGAACTGTGAATTTAGCTTAAAAAACAATAACTCCATACTTGATACATCCTCACTAACTTTCTCCACACTCTCCTATCTTTGAATACTCCCTTTGTTTCATACACGGAGTTACACATGCTTTTTTTATATTCTTGAACCTCTTAGGGCCAGTTTCATAGTCAAACTTAGTACGCCTCAAGTGCGACGCTACACTAAATACAAGACGACACCTACCTAAACCAGAATGGAATGGGCCGTTCTCGCATAGGAAACTGGCCCATTCCATTCTGGTTTAGGTAGGTGTCGTCATGTACTTTGTGTAGCGCCGCTCTTGAGGTGTACTAAACTTGACTATGAAACTGGCCCTTAATGTTTATCTTTTTCCCACATTCGTCTACAACATTTAATTACATCTTATATGGCCTACCTCTTTCTTTTTATCCACACAATCTACCTTCATATAGTTTTATTTAAACATTTATAAAATCTATTAACCTGTATATAAAATATGAATAAAATATATTTTGAAATTAGCTCTCGTCAAGGTGTTGACTGACCATAAACAACTTGTAGTTCAAGAAGTAAACTAACAGAAATCACTGCTTAAACATGTTTCCATAAAATGCAGGTTATCATGTTTTTGCCACGATCCCCTCAATTGTTGAAGCCAGATTCCCCCCCAAGCAAAGTCGAAGTTGATATTTTTACCCCCTCACAGTTTCAAAATTTCTCACACTAACTTTATAGCTACTTAAGCTCAATAATCAAACTAAACTTTTTTCTGAAAACTATAAAAATATAAATGTTTTCGATTGCCCTTATCAAGTAAACTGACAATATTATTTCCTAGAAAACCTCGTGACCCCCCCCCTAAAGATGCTAGTCTGACGTTCGTAGCCGCTTGTAAAACAATGGGGATGTGTTCTGTTGGAAGCATGCGGTTTGCCGACGCATGTCTCTGTAATACTTGCTCATACAAAATGTAGAGTAACTTAACAACCTTAAATCTCACATGTTTTACTGGTGGAAGATGGTTTTGAATAAAGTAAGTATTTATCTTACCACTTTGTCATGCAGGAATGAGTTGCAGTTGATTTTGAACTCTAGTTTCTAATTGGAGTAAGCTTTGTAGACGATTAGACAGTTCCCGACAAGCAGTGCCTTGTTTGAAAGATTGCTAATGTTTCGTGTTGCTTGCTTGGTGCTATATATTTCTATAATCCTTTACAAGGATTACTGGTAAATTCCTTAGATAATTATAAAAATGTATATATTCACTAGTGTTTTTAAATTATAGATAATTTATAGGGTATTCTTTAAACTATAAATATTTATTTTTAATCATAGTTTTATCGTGGTAGTGTATGCAAATGTATCTATTGTTTGTGTTTTAAATTACGACGAAAGTATATTCGAGCATGACTCTCTTTCTCGCGGTGTTGCCAAGTATTTTCTGCTGCTTGAAAGAGTCGCCACATTCCAATTTTCATAGAAAGAGCCTTATCTGACAGCTAGAAAAATTATCGGATACATTTTTACGTCGAGCCATGAGATCATGAACCACACCCTTCTTTATTCAAGTATTTCCCATGAGGCAACACTCGGCCTCGTAGGAAATACTTGAATAAAGAAGTGGTGGCTCTGGTCTATAAAACTGAGATTAACGGTTGTGCTGACCACATGCTACCCTATATCTACATAGGTTAGCACTATCTTCGCCAACAGGCAGCTGCCACTTGATCATTACAGCTAAATTGCAGACGGATGCCATGGTTTTTTTTATTATAAAATAATATCATAAAATGTTATCAATGTTGACTGTAGCATAGCATGTTTGTATTTTCTAAAAGGCTCTTCCTGTGAAGGTTGGACTGTACAAATGTATTTACTCTATTTATGGTGATTGTATTAACAGAATGTTTACCAATATGTCCGTCAATTGCGATATTGAATAATATACAGAACATAGAACTTGGTCGAACATTACGGTTGTTTGTAAGAGCCAGGTCTGAATCGTGATTTGACAAACTATATCGGTGAGTGATATCACTTGTCACTACCGGGGAAAACAAAGGGAAAAAATTCAGTTAATTTAAATACATGACTAAAACCCCCATTACTTTTGAGTCTAAACTTTAAAAACTATAGTGGGAGATTTTGTTTGTTGCATGTTAGCAAAATGTATTATCGAGATGTCGTCCTAACATGAGATGCCTTACACTGTTTTTATACCACAGCTACACAGGGTCACAAGTAATTGCTTGAGTTGAAACAAAAAAAAAAGCATGTGTTGTTAAAATATTAATGCTATAAATGAAAAACTTGTCACCAAAGTTCTCCTGTTTATAAATACTCTCAAATAAAGTACTTTATCTAATATGAAATATTACACCTAGCTCCCCCACTTGTGTCCTCAACTGACTCTGTGTTCCTCGCCCCCAGCACAATGCTCTGAGGGCTATCTGCCCTGCGACGGTGAACATCGTGATGGGAGTGATATCCCAAGGCAGTGCCGACCGGGACGTGAGGCGCACCGCGGTACAGTGCTTTGTCATCATGGTGCAGGTGCTCAACAAGTGCGCACCGGACCAGGTGAGTCTACACTACTACCCTCTGCAACATCAACATTTGGTGGCCGCACGGTCTAAGGTGTCACTATAGCGATAAACAGATTGCAGATGACGGGGATATCGAGATTCGAATCCCGCTTGATTGAAGTTAGGATGAGTTTTTTTTTCAAATATAATGCAAAAGTGGATACAATTCCACTGATTTAAATCTTACTCATCCCTAAGCCAAGAGCGTCATTAGTATATTGGCTTTCAAACCAAAGGACTAGTAAGACATGATGCTTAAAAAATAATATTTATTTTCATATAAAGGGCCTTTTAGAAAATGCAATCGTATCTTTTTTTTTCAGTCAACATTGATAAAATCTATATTATTATTATTTAGCACCGCGTCTTACTACCCGTTCGGGTTATACACTTCAAGTACTAATTACGCTAATGGATTAGGAATTGGGAAGGTTGAATTAGAGGAAGTGAGCCCGCATTTGCGTGGAGGAAGTAGTGGAAAACCATTTAGGAAAAACCGCCCCAGTTCACCCGACCGAGATTCGAACCTCGATCTCCCCGTCCTCAGCAGTCGAACTCAACATGACAAGCGCGTTAGCCAACTACGCCACTGAGGCGGGTGATAAAATCTATAAAAAGTGACAGTTGTAGATCACATTACTTGATGTATGAATACATTAAAGTAGCTCTAGTAACTTTCCAGCTGTCAGATAAGATCCTTTCTATAAAGATTGGACTATACTGTGTGTGTGTGTGAATGTACTTTATGATTCATTATGAGCGAGTCTATTAGTTTAATTACTGTGTCTCACAACTTGCAGCGTACGTGATCTCCTCATATAACACTCACCCTGTCCTTCACTCAATGTTTCAGAGACAGATCGAGGGTGGCACAGTCCTCCAGTTCTACCAGGACTCCCTGATGGAACTGGTGACCGGGGAGTGGCAAGACAAGTCGTCAGAGACCCTCGTCGAGGTGGTGGGAGCGTTGAGGCTACTGCTAGTTCAGGATCCTGATCAGAGAGAGCAGCTCCAGTTGGTCATGGTAGACAACCACATGTTGGACACCCTGGTCGCACTCGTGGAAGAAAGTTTGGTGAGCCCTGGCTGGATACCAGACACTACAACTACAGTAGCCCCATGGCTTCTTTGGTGCTGACTGACAGTTCACAGCTGACTTATGACAGTCAACATTTAAGTATATACCTAAATTTTGACTGTCAAAAGTGATAGATGCTAAACAAATGTTTTTACAGATCATCTAATTCGGTGTAGGGATACGTAATTTGGTCTGGTAACTATTTAAAGCTGTCGGTCAGCACCAAAGAAGCCATGGAGCTACTGTAGTTTATCTGTCGGGTGGTTGGTAAGACATGGATCACGAATAAACAAACATGTCTTGCTAACACTTGTTTGGAAAGAGAATGGAAAACTATCCTCTTCGGTAGTCAAACAGTCTAAGGCGTTACTCTCTCAATACTTAGAATCCCAATTGGGTGTATTGAGGGTGGTTTTACCTAAACAATTTTCTACTTTCTCGTTCTCCACGCAAATATGGGTAGACTTCCTCTAAATTCAACTGGTCTCATCCTTAACACATAAGTGTAATACGCACATATGTGTATAATCCAAATGGGTGGTGAGATGCTGTGCTACAAAAATGATTGAAAACCATCCTAAAAGAAAAATTATGTCCCTAGTAAACTTGGCCGGGGATCAAACCTCATTGGGTGCTGCCAACTTGCACTTAACTGTCTAGTTATTACTTGAAGACGAAAAAAGTGCTCCGACAGATTAGTTCTTGCAGTTGTCACAAGAAGGTGCACGGTTCTGTTCTCCCTCACACTCCTCGATAACAATGTTCCTTCTCTCTCACACTCCTCGGTAGCATTGTCCCTTCTCTCTCACACTCCTCGGTAGCATTGTCCCTTCTCTCTCACACTCCTCGGTAGCATTGTCCCTTCTCTCTCACACTCCTCGGTAGCATTGTCCCTTCTCTCTCACACTCCTCGGTAGCATTGTCCCTTCTCTCTCACACTCCTCGGTAGCATTGTCCCTTCTCTCTCACACTCCTCGGTAGCATTGTCCCTTCTCTCTCACACTCCTCGGTAGCATTGTCCCTTCTCTCTCACACTCCTCGGTAGCATTGTCCCTTCTCTCTCACACTCCTCGGTAGCATTGTCCCTTCTCTCTCACACTCCTCGGTAGCATTGTCCCTTCTCTCTCACACTCCTCGGTAGCATTGTCCCTTCTCTCTCACACTCCTCGGTAGCATTGTCCCTTCTCTCTCACACTCCTCGGTAGCATTGTCCCTTCTCTCTCACACTCCTCGGTAGCATTGTCCCTTCTCTCTCACACTCCTCGGTAGCATTGTCCCTTCTCTCTCACACTCCTCGGTAGCATTGTCCCTTCTCTCTCACACTCCTCGGTAGCATTGTCCCTTCTCTCTCACACTCCTCGGTAGCATTGTCCCTTCTCTCTCACACTCCTCGGTAGCATTGTCCCTTCTCTCTCACACTCCTCGGTAGCATTGTCCCTTCTCTCTCACACTCCTCGGTAGCATTGTCCCTTCTCTCTCACACTCCTCAGTAGGATTGTCTCTTCTCTCTCACACTCCTCGGTAACATTATCCCTTCTCCCTCACACTCCTCGGTAGCATTGTCCCTTCTCCCTCACACTCCTCGGTAATATTGTCCCTTCTCTCTCACACTCCTCGGTAGCATTGTCCCTTCTCCCTCACACTCCTCGGTAGCATTGTCCCTTCTCTCTCACACTCCTCGGTAGGATTGTCTCTTCTCCCTCACACTCCTCGGTAGCATTGTCCCTTCTCTCTCACACTCCTCGGTAACATTGTCCCTTCTCCCTCACACTCCTCGGTAGCATTGTCCCTTCTCTCTCGCTTTCCTAGGTAACATTGTCCCTTCTCTCTCGCTTTCCTAGGTAACATTGTCCCTTCTCTCTCACACTCCTCGGTAACATTGTCCCTTTTCTCTCACACTCCTCGGTAGGATTGTCTCTTCTCTCTCACACTCCTCGGTAGCATTGTCCCTTCTCTCTCACACTCCTCGGTAGCATTGTCCCTTCTCTCTCACACTCCTCGGTAGCATTGTCCCTTCTCTCTCACACTCCTCGGTAGCATTGTCCCTTCTCTCTCACACTCCTCGGTAACATTGTCCCTTTTCTTTCACACTCCTCGGTAACATTGTCCCTTCTCCCTCTTGCTATGTTTCTCTCCTCCACATTTTGTTGGTTTGTTTCAGAGGTTTTCGTTTGAAAAGCAGACTCTGGCGGCAGTGTGCGTCAGAACTGTGACTTCCATATTGATTGGTTCTTCCATTTGTAAGGTAAATAGTTCATAGGGCTATGTGAGTGCTTGTCAAGTTGAGCTCAGATCGAGCTGTAGTAGTTTTTCTAGCCAGACTCTAAATATTTTTTTCCACAACACCAACATTCTGAGTTTAATTAATTTTATTGAATTTTAAACTATTATTTCATAGCAAATAGTCGTTAAATCTTTGCTTTCGCTCGGTTGAAAGTAAAAAATCACTTGTACACTCCATTTACCTTGAAAGGTAGCGGTCGGTCTTAACTTGAATAATTTCACTATTGCCCTAAGCTGTAGTCAGCTGTGCCAAGAATCTACCTTTCAGAGTAAATGAAGTGTAAAATTACATTAATATAAGCTAAACATTTAAAAATTTAATAATAATTTTTTTTTCAATAAATATTATAATTCTAAAAATTTGTTTGTGTTTCTGGTACATACATAGGTCTATTACAGAAATTCATCTTTAAATATTCAGACTACAAATTTTTCCTACATTAGTCAGACTTGAATAGAACTCATCACGAAGGTAGAAAATTCCTACCTGTTCAACCCTAATATGGATAAATAAACACTTTTTTCTAAATTAAATATCATGGTAATAAGGAAATATAAAAATTAATTACTTGGGACGAGTATAATTATCTTCAAAACTGTTTCTAATAATAATAATGCTGGGATAAGATGTACAGTGTAAGCCATGGTCACTTCCTTAACATTGGTTGAGAAGAGACTTTAAGAACACAGACACGATGAAACACAATTCTGGTCAGTCATAGACTGTAGTGGTAGTGTAGAACACAATGTCCGGGTTGTGTTTAATATCGCTGGATCACGTTTTCAGGAGAGGATGATAAAGACTGCAGGTTACGAGAGGCTATTCTCTGTCCTGAGAACATTAGGTCCGCCTTCTAGGGAGCTTCTCAAGGCACTTCTCTGTATGGCCACAGAGGAGGAACTGGCAGCACCAACCTTACAGGTCAGTACTCGGCAGGGTCGGTCACGTTCCCGCACTTGAAGTGTCACTAAGCTCCTGCTTCCGGTTTGAGTAGCGTCCCCTAGCTGCCGACCTTTGTAGTTTGACTAAATCAGGGATGAAACTGTTCTGATGCTGTTTAGATGATGATAATAATAATAATAGCAATAACAACAATAACAACAATAATAATAATGACAACAATAATAATAATGACAACAATAATAATAAACACAACAATAATAATAGCAATAACAACAACAATAATACTAACAATAATAATAACAATAATAATACTAACAATAATAACAGCAATAACCATACTAACAATAATAATAATAACAACAATAACAATACTAACAATAATAATAACAATACAACAATAACAATACTAACAATAACAATAATAACAATAATAACAGCAATAACCATAATACTAACTATAACAATAACAACAATAATAATAATAGCAATAACAACAACAATAACAATAATACTAACAATAATAATAACACAATAATAATAACAACAACAATAATAATAGCAATAACAACAATAACAATAATACTAACAATAATAATAATAATAATACTAACAATAATAACAGCCATAACCATAATAATACTAACAATAACAACAATAATAATAGCAATAACAACAATAACAATAATACTAACAATAATAATAACAATAATAATACTAACAATAACAATAATAACAGCAATAACCATAATAATACTAACAATAACAATAACAACAATAATAATAGCAATAACAACAACAACAATAATAATACCAACAACAATAACAACAATGATAATGATAAAAACTGTTTCCAGCCTGTGGCTGGGCCAGTTTAGTACAATCTTCCATCTTCCTCTGTCCTTCCGCCATCTTTCATCCCTTACTCTAGTCCATTCTTTTCTCACTTGCACACTCGCTGCTATCTAATCTTCCCATCTCTTTACTTTACTCTTAATTTATTTATTAAATGACATATCTCTCTTTAAGGAAAACCATTTTTCGCTTTTTGAGTTACTTTGTTATACATATTTGGGAGAAGGTAATGGAAAGATGGATAGAAATATATAAAAGTAAAGAACACAATAAGGTCTTTACGCTGAAAAGAAGAACACAGTTCATACTTTACACTGCTGCCACTGGACAAAGAGGTAATGGCTGCCTCTTGAAGAAAATCGATCGTTATCGATCAATCCCTTGTTCTAGGTTTGATTCAATTGGAACCGATCTGGAGGGAGTGAGAAACGCGCAACGCAACCTCCCCAAAGATGACATAATATAACTTTCTTGGTTAACTTTATTTCATACATATTATTACAAACTCTGCAATTTTTTTTTCTTAACTAAAAATCAAGTAACTTTACGTGTAACATTATTTTATATAATCTTCAGCTATGACATTATTTTAATAATCTGGTTATTTTGCCAGAATGCTGAGGTGTTGGTGCCCCTGATAGAATGGATGGTAGACATGAGCGCTGACGATCAGATGGAGCTCTCTGGATCACTCTACCAACTGTGCACTGCCAACCTTCCCAGGTAAATAAATTGGTTTGTTCTTTGAAGAAAAAAAAAAGATTTTCACCTTTTTTTTAGGTACATTTAATTACATAGATTTGGAAGAAGGTAAAGGAAAGAGGGATGGGAACGTATAAAAGGGAACAAACACAGTTAACACTTCACACTGCTGCCACTGGACAGAACTGTAATGGCTGCCCCTTGAGAAAATGTATCTCTACCGTCCAATTCCTCAACCTAATTATTTTTCTGAACCTATCACGAGGGAGGGAGTGAGAAATGCACCGCACAACTTACTAAAATAGGAAACAATAAACAACATGAAAATGATCAAAGATAGGACACATAAATGGGTTTGTAAAAGGGATGAATACTACACGAAAGAGAAACTCACATTTCCTCTCTTTGTACTCTGTGTGGACCTCCAATCCTCGATTTTCTCAAATTCTTAAAAATATTTTAGATTCAATAATTAAAGAAAATTTTGTAGACAAGACTCATATTCTTTAAAAAAAAAATCTTTTAAAATTTGTTCATGTTGTTATATAGGATGAACTCAACAACCAGACCCCAGACATGTAAATAAACATTTAACTGAATGTATGAATGCTACAATGAATGGATTATAAGAAAAAATGTAAACATTCAGATACTATTTGTATTTACCAGTATTACTATTATATTTATATTTTCTCGTATGTTAATAATTTTTCCAAGAGTTTGATTTGGGATTTGAAGGTAAATCGAAGATTTGGATTCTTAAAAATTATATTGAACCTATATATAGTCCTAATGTTTTTTTTTAATATACTTTTTCTCCCTTTTGTGTTATTTTGTTTATGGTTGATCATCTTATTAATGCCGTGGCAGATCTGTTTGTCTAATTCTTGTGTATTGTGTGTCCTAGTAAATCCCTTGCTTGTCAGAAAGGGGTGATCCACGTTGTTTGCCAAACTCTGGCAAATCACGATAAACTGAATGCGAAAGCTGCCAATGAACTGATAAAACTGATTGAAGCCCTGGCTTCGCACTCCATAACGCCGTACGAGTTGAAACAGATCTTCCTTCTGCTGAGGGAAGACGATAAGGAAAAAGTAAGTAAAGTCAAAATTAAATATGATACTGTGGTTAGTGAATTTCTCGACACAAAAAGTTAAAAAGAAAAAAGAGAATGTTGCTTAAAACATATAAATCTGGAATAAAAAATGAGTTGTAAATTTGGTTCTCTTGCGCTATCTTCAATTCGACTTTGTTTCAAACAGGAAAATAAGAGTTTGCACACCCTTAGATAACAATAAGATAACAATTGTGTTTTTATTTCCCTCTCTCACACCCGGACACAAAACCCAGAGGTCCGTGGATCGAAACCACGCTCTGCTACCATATGCGCCACCTCGCGCCACGATCATCGAGCTTTTGATACAATAATACTTGACTGGCCATTGATTAAAAAAAAAAAACAAGTCTCTTCATTAATTAATTAAAATGCACAGTCTTTAAAACATTTTACAAGTTATCCAAACTATGCCGACACACCTTGCCTACGTTGATTCCTTTCCAATACTACCCTTAGCCAACACGTGGCTTGAAAGATACACGATACAATTGAGCTCTTTGTTACAAATCAGCTCTTATCATTTAGCTGACCTCCAACTTAGGTGTCACTTTTCACCTTGGGCCCTTGCTCTTAGTGGCAAAAGGTCAAAACAGAACTTAAATACGTTCTTTTAGTTTGACATTACTTTGGGATGATGTGATTATGATGATAACGTTAATTTTACGGTACTCTGCGATTATATTAAATAGATAAAATTAGTTTAAATGGCTGCCTCAACCGATACACACATCAGTGTATGTCATAAATTGTTGCGTGATTCCAAGATGTTACTGATGTATTTTTCTCGATAGTTTCCGTACAGGGTGCAACTGCTTCATGCCATGTCTTCCGTCGCAAGAAAGGAGGATTACCTGGACTGTCAAAGTTACTTCGACATTCAGAATGAAACCGGTAAATAAAAAAAAACCTTAAAATTTTCTTTTCCAATAGGTATAAAAAAAATGAAATATTTTGTTACTACATTTTTCAATTTTTCCTGACTGTGCCTGTGAGGATGTAGGGTTCTTGTGTTTGTTTCCAGATGGCATCAGTGTCCCCGGTATCAAGAAATGGCCCGGTGCCGGCTACGGATTTAGTTTCCACTGTTGGGTTAGGCTTGACATCTTTGAGGGAACCAAGTCCACCAGTCCTACCAACTACCGCAGGCAACTTTTCAAGTAATAACTTTGTTTTGTTTGTGGAGATTATCTATGTATCTATTTTTAAATTAGGTAATCGGTTTGAGAAGCGACGGATAGAATGCCCAGAGGATATATTTGTGCATAACACCTTACTAATTGTCTGCATATTTACACTAACAGATAGAGTGTGTAAAGCTTCAAAAACTTCAACTTGGAATTGTATAACTTATATACCCACTTCAATTTCAATTCTATTGCTAAATTCTGTATTCGGCATCTATGGAGCTTTGCAAAAAAAAAAAAAAAAAACCAACAAATTTAAGATTTTAATTTTCAAAGGTG
>CABFOW010004179.1:19443-58288 GCA_902141385.1 Timema californicum
GGGAAGGTAACGCGCACCCCTACTAATGGGATAAGAAACGGGAAGGTAACGCGCACCCCTACTAATGGGATAAGAAACGGGAAGGTAACGCCCACCCCTACTAATGGGATAAGAAACGGGAAGGTAACGCGCACCCCTACTAATGGGATAAGAAACGGGAAGGTAACGCGCACCCCTACTAATGGGATAAGGAACGGGAAGGTAACGCGCACCCCTACTAATGGGATAAGGAATGGGATGGTAACGCGCACCCCTACTAATGGGATAAGGAATGGGAAGGTAACGCACACCCCTACTAATGGGATAAGGAACGGTAAGGTAACGCACACCCCTACTAATGGGATAAGGAACGGGAAGGTAACGCACATTGTTGGTAACATTGGCTAACTCGTCACTCTCTGGTCGGACTGGATTGTCGATGATAAGGAGGCCTGGACTATAATTTGAGTCAGCTGTACAGGGGGTGTTTTTTCCTAAATTATTTTACACTCTACTTCAATGCAAATGCAAATACATTTCCCTGAATTTATACCTTCCTTATCCTTGTTTCATTTTCATAATTAATATATGCTTATAGGCCAAATGGGTACTAATTTACTATGGGAAAAATAGTGAAAGTGTAAGTTAGAATTTAAAGGAAATGTATTCGCATTTGCATTTAGGAAAAGTGGGAAACTATTTAAGGGAAAAAAAAAGATATAGCACAACCTCGCGTAAGAGGGATGATAATGTTGAAAAGATGAACACAGTTTACAGTTATACCAATGGTCAAAGAAAAAATGGCTGCCTTTTAAAATAACCCAACCATAACAAACTTTGCGTTCACAAATCAGGCTTGATTGGAGATCATCAGGAGGGACTTAGAAACACTTAACACAATTTACTCGACAGTGAAAAGTTGTAAAAACTTGATACAAGATTTTCTTATAAAATTAGGGAACTACGCTATCAGGTACTTTTATTAAGGCCTATTCCCTTCCTTTTTGCTACGCCTCGGTTTGTTTTTAAACACTTTATGTTCGTTAACTCGTCAGCCTGTTGACGAGCACTGGACTGGGTCTAGAAGCGTTCTTCCGTCCAGACGGAGCTGTGGTGGTGGGCGTGAACACCAAGAAGGAGTTCTTGACAGCGACTGTGACCGACTTCCCGATTCTCGACGGCCAATGGCACTGCGTCAACATCTGCCACATTGCCGCCAGGTGAAATACCACTTCTCTTTTTTGGATGTACAAGTACATTTTATTAGTTAAATTGAATATTAGAATTTATTAGGGCTGTGTGGAGTCATATATATCTTGAAACTGGATATTAAATTTTCTTTCGAATCAAAGTTAAAAATCTTCAACTCTTTACAAATGTACAATTTAAGTTTAGATTAAAATATTTAAAATCGAATTAAAATTTTGTTTTTAAGACTGAGCGCCACTGACAAATGACTTTTTATTGTTATTTATATCACATCATAAACAACAAATAAAACACCTTTTTAGTAAGTTAATTATATTAATCCGATTTTGAATACAATTCTGCATCCACCACTGGCTTCCCCAGATCCCTATCAGTTGTCACTTTTCACGGTTCATGGGTAACGAAGGAACAGGATAAAAGCAAAACGCAGGCAAGTGAAATGTGATTTCTAAGAAGCAGGGTCGGCGTGACCAAATTTGCGAGAATGAGAAATGAGAGAGTAAGAGCGATAGTAAAGAAAGAGCCAGTCCAGGAGAGGAGAGAGAAGGCATGACTAAAGGGGTGTGGCCATGTGAGAGGAATGGAGGGGGAAAGGAGGGGGTGGAGGATGTTGTATATGGAGGTGGGGGTAGAAGACCAAGGGACCGATGGCTGAAGGACGTAAGTAGGAGAGTGTAGGAGGGCGGAGAGGACTGGGACATTGGGGGGGGGAGGATGTTCTATATGGAGGTGGGGGTAGAAGACCAAGGGATAGATGGCTGAATTAAGGAGGGAAGGAGGCGGTGGAGAGACTTGTGTTCCAAACAGACCCAGACAGTGACTGGAAGATACTCATGATGATGATGATGATGATAATGTTTCAAACATTGATTCGGCTTTTGAGAATATCTCATATATTCAATTGGAAGCTCGCTTGGATTTGAAAAGGTGGACTTTCCACACCCCTATNGTAAGTAGGAGAGTGTAGGAGGGTGGAGAGGATTGGGACAAGATGGGGGGGGATGGAGGGGGTGGAGAGGCATATGTTCCAAACGAACCCAGCCGGTGGCCGGAAGCTATTTGTGTTGATTATGAATTATATTATCACAATTCCTCCTTTTATTTGTGATTTTGCTCTTCCTCCAACTACACAGTCTTTTTATTCCTTTTACCAATTTCTTAAAATTGTTATATTAATTCAAGGTTTTCATAATTATATTTGAGATACTCTTTCGGGTTTTTAGATTCTCGAATGTCTTGAATACCGTTGGATTCAAGGGATTTGAAGATTCCATCTCCAATTAAAATGTATTTATTTGGTTAATAGAATTTAGGGAAAGGATCCTCGAGTCATTGAATATGTTTGAGATTCGAGGATTTGAAAACATATTATCAGATAATAAACTTTAAAATAAAGAATGAGAATATTTGTTTTCTTCAAATTTTAAATTAGAATTTGTTTCATAGTTCTCACAGTCCCTATTGGTGGTTCAAACCCAACACAACTATAGGGAAAACTCAACAACCAGTCCCCAGACCATTGATTTGACAATCATCTGAATGTATTAAAGTTTAATGAACGCAGCATATTCTATTTCTATTTTATATAGAAACTAAGAATTAATATAGCAATATAAACCTCTTATATAAGCCATATTTTCAAAGGTTATGATCTGTATAGAGATTCTGGTTTTGTAATTGAAGTTAAGATTCATGTTCACAAAATAGTTTATCAGGGGTGTCTATAACTTGTATCGAACAAGATGTTGATAAGCTGTGAATCTGTAGAAAACAATCCAGGCTCGTGCCCTTCCATTGTTTGACTTGCTATATTCCTCAGGAGACCTTTTGGCCAGAATCAGATTGCGGTGTACATTGACGGGATACAGAGGATGGGGGCCAGCGTCAAATCTCCTTCCATGACCGACGTAAGTTGGCTCTTATCTTCTGACTATCAAATGGTATATCAATGGATACTGTATCCGCACACTGTTGTGATAGTGTTATTGTCTTTTCAAGAGGAGTGGACCAGATAACATTAAGTGTGCAAGTGAGAGGAGAAGAATGGAGGCAATTAAAGGCAGAAAAATGTATTGTTGGCGAAATTAGGGCCTGCCCTTTCACTTTGATAAAGTATCATCTGAGGGACTTGGTGCTCTGTCTGTTATATAATTATGTTAGTTTGTAAGTTGTGTTGTTCAGAACGTGCATGTTTAATACCTCAAATGAAATAGAAAGTTAGTAATTTCCTATATCTCTATATTATCAATATTTTTCTGATTACCAAACCCTTCCTTCACCTCTGACAAGACATCTTGTGAATGTGGGGAATACCAGGCCTCCACCGTGGTTCGGATTCCACGTTAAACTGTAGGTCCTCCACTTCATCTCACAATCACCCTATCATTACACATTAGCGTAAGTGTGTATAACCCGAACGGGTAGTAAGACGCGGTGCTAATAATAATAATAATAATATATTATCAAGATGTGCCCGTGTTACTTACCCTCAGGACATTACAATGGTTAGTGCACGGAGGTTGGTGGTTGCACGTATAACCCCTTAAAATTCACCCTTCTTATTTTATTCTCTAAGGTATATTGTCGACATTGCTGATTGTCAATAACAACTTCTGCCTCTATTAGTTACTGCAAGTTTCATAACAAATGACTCCCCTATTTATTTCAGCCGTTCACCTTTTGCACCATCGGTTCTGTGGTCCAGCGTGTATCCAACGCGTCATCGAGCGCCGGTAGCGATGGAAAGTCCGAGCGAGGGTTCCTCCCTGGGGCTGTAATGGATAGAGGAATCTTTCCGGCGCTCATTAACCAGGTGACGCTCGCTATGATCCAACAACCCTATTTACTACACTACACCACAACTCATATATTGACAAATCTTTTATAAATTATCAAATCAAACCATAGCTTAGTTTAATATAATATAATTATGATATTAAATAAAATGAGTCACATTATTAAAAAAAAGAATATAACTTTAGGTCTAAGGACCAAAACTAATCATGTTTAAATGTTAGTTCTGCAACATGCTCATGTACCAACAATTCACCTTGTTAAAGTTAAATGGCAGAGAGCACCATCTGTTATGGTGATTATAAACTATTTTAATATATATCTTCAATCCTCAAAGTTAACACATTTGTTACATACTATCCAAGGGTGTGATAATAGGCTGTGCAAAGGTTTTTAAAGGCTCTTTGTAGGAAAAAGCACAGCTTATTTTCAGGTCAATATGGTAATAATTAATAAGTATTTACTTAACCTCACCAAAAATTGTTATTAAAAATATATAAAAAATAAATGAACACATCTTAGACAGATTGTGGTATTTGCAGCCTAATCAATTTCTCTCTGTTTTGGTTTGATTCGATTTAATCAAATCAAACAATATAAAATTCACATCAATATTGATACTATCCCAAAGCCTTAGCTCAGTTGGTAGCATGTCTCTCTACTGAGCTAAGGGTCCCGAGTTCGATTCCAATCATGGCCTGAAAAATGTATCATTGGTGAAATGTGGGTTTACCCTTTCAAATTGATAAATTAACGGTCGAGGGGCTTGGTGTTGTACCTGTCCTAGTCTTAGGTTAGACTATGACACATTTACGACAGGCCCAGCAAGCTAGTAGTGGAAAATATCTGGCTTGAATAAAAAAACTGACCACAGGGTGTAAACAGCAATGAATGTAATAAATTTATATTATCAAAGCTTCACAGAATCCTTATTCATAGTTTTAAGAGGACATCTTTGGTGGAAATCATCGGATACTATGAGCAATTATCGATACCACAGCCACTGGCGACTTGGAGGTCAACGTTCTTGTTGCTGCCTGGTGACCTGGTGGACTAGGGTTAAGGTGTCAGACTTCTATGCTGGCGGCCGGGGTTCAATCCTCGGTCCCGGCACAGATTTAACTGATTGCTAAACCCGTCCTTCACCTCTGACAAGACATCTTGTGAATGTGAGGAATGCCAGGCCTCCACCGTGGTTCGGATTCCACGTTAAACTGTAGGTCCTTCATTTCATCTCACANGGTTCAGATTCCACGTTAAACTGTAGGTCCTCCATTTCATCTCACAATCACCCTACCATTACACATTAGTGTAAGTGCGTACAACCCGAACGGGTAGTAAGACGCGGTGCTAATAATAATAATCTTGTTGCTGCACAGGTGTGGCGTATATTAATAGTTTCCCACACAGGTGGAAACTTCCTTTAGTATAGACATATCTGTGTGCAAACAACATAGCTTCATCAAGGGCTGGCTTCCATTTGTTTTAGTTTAATCTTCGCTGTGTTCTCTATTTGGTTTGGTTTTTGTTATTGTGCCCTAATAATGGAGAATTGGTCAACAAAGGTTGGAAATTTAATATTCCTGATATTTAATATATCTTATATAGTGCACAGTTATTTTGATTGTTACCGGTACTCGCATTGTTTAAACTCTCTTCCTATGTTTGATTATGTATGGGAACAAGGTACAGGAGAGCTAGGTCAAAACATATCACAGGGAACAAACAAAATATGCTTTTACAATGAAAAGAACAACACAGTTCACACTTTACACTGCTGTCACTGGACAAAGAGCTAATGGCTGCCTCTTGAAGAAAATCGATCTTTACCGCCCAATCACCGACTTAGGTTTTCATTATATCGAAACTCGTCAGGAGGGAGAGTGAAGCACACAACACATCTTCCCAAAGAGGGAACCAAAAAAGGAAGGGGGGAGGGAGGGAAATTAGCAAAAAATGATAGGACATTTAAATATGAACATGTAAAAAAGATCAAATATAATAAAGAAAAAAACTTAGGAAATGGGCATTTGATGTGTATATATAATATGTCTAATCTCTGTAATTGTTAATATTTGTGTCTGTCGATCATCAGGTACCCAACTATTTCACACTACCTCTGCGTTCGTCTGCTCCACTCGACCCCAGCGTGAAGAGTTTCCCGGCCGGCATGCAAGATACCATATGGGGCTCCCCTACGAGTCTTCGGGGACAGGTGGGGCTGGCTTGTCTTTTCCACGAGGCGCTTACCCAGTTGCAGGCGAGGACATTGTTCGACGCAGGTAAGTCACCTGAAGGCGTAGTCCTCGATACTATCTTACACACCATAATGACTATAAAGACACAGTTAAAGTTAATCGCAACATTTTAGAAACTTTAATCTTCATCAACATGAGCAGTTTCCAGCCAATAGCCAGGTCTGTTTTGGAACATCAACCTCTCCGACAGGTCCTTTCCCTCCACCACAACGACTCAGTCTTCTCCTCACCCCTCCACACTCCCTTCAGCCACTTGTCCCTTGGCCCTCCTTCGTTCTCCTCACATGACTGTACCATCTTCGTCGTACTTTCTCTCTCCTGCCCTGCACTGATGTATTCTTAACTACCCTTCTAACCCTATCATTTCTCATCCTATCCACTCTTGTCATTCCTAATGGTACTTCAGTTTACAACTTGATTTCAAAAATAAAACAAAAAATTTAACTTACATGCAAAATAAAACCAAATTAAATCTTCTTTTGCGAAATTGACAAGTTGGTCTTTTTAAATGTGAATTATACTGTCTGTTTATTTAAATGTGATTGAGGGTTTAGGAACTAAACAAAGGGATACTTTGTAACAGTAGCTAGCATATGTTGTCGTTATTTGTTATTGTTACCTAAAATTACCAGAAAAAAAACACTATCAACTGTACTGTTACAATTATCTTAACATTAAAACAACCAATAATTAATTGGTCACAGTTTGGATACTTTGTTTGCCCAAATCAAAGAGTAAAAGTAAGTAATGGTTATTATGAAGGTCATATTGTGACAAAACACAATTACTTAAAGATAAAGAAGAATTTTTCTATTTAATTCTAATTTGTTTATTACCATTTTTAGCTGGAAAAATTATTTTATTTACAGACTTTTTTTTGGTATTGAAATCCAACTCTTTATTTTATGAAATTCAATAATAATAATTATGCTTGCCCCAAATCAGGGTATCCCCTCATATTGGCATGTAAAGGGGTTGATAGTTAATTGTTTGCAGTAGCCTAACGACTCATCAATATTAATCATGACATTCACTAAAAGTATTCGTCCAGGGCATATAACACAAACAAATGTAGGCTCTGACATGTTTTAGGGCTTTTTCCAATTTAAAGCATAGTCTAGTCTAATAGGGAGCCATCCTTAAATTACATGAGAGTTTGGCGGTCAGAATTAATTTTATGTTAGAATTTCTTATCAATGTTTATAGTGAGACAAAATATTTAAATAAACATTATTTGGCAGAAAATAATTAGTAATTAGTAATTATAAAATTTCACTTAATATTTCACTTATGATATAATTTCACTGCACTTAAAGTATTATATAATTTCATATCACACTCTTTATTACCAATATTTATGTCTAAAAGTAATTAAATGATAAGAATAATCTATTTTATCAAATCCAAAAAGTTTATGTAAGATAGGGACAAAGGGGGGTTTCAGAAAATCCCTTACATGGGATGAGAGGCGAAAATCACGAAAAAAAAAGCCTTGCATAATTTTAGGAAACATATAGGGCACACCATAAGTTTGAATATCTTACAAAAATTGTTTTGTGTTTAAAAATATGTTATACTCTTATACTCTTGCATATTTAATATAATTTTGGACAATAAAAATGGCTAAAAAGTGCCTTACTGCAAAAATGCTCAGCTTTCAGCCAAAATAAATTACATAACATTTTACAATGTTTCAGTTTCTGAACTGTATATATTTAATATTGTAAAATAGTCTTTGTGTAATAGTTTGTTTAATCTAGTTCATTTGGATATAGTTCCCTATTTTTATTGGTTTGTATTTGTTAGTTGTTCTTTGATTTCCGCCGTTTTTGAGCTTTTTTCTCCTATTTTGGTCCTCCGGGCCAGATGACCAGCAACATTCTATTAAATCATTGTAAAATGTTGTCATGTAGGCCTACATTAAAATAATATACTAATAAAAATTGATTATTTATTTTGTATTTTGGCTTTCAATATCGGCTAAGCTTTGTGATAGTCAAAGCCAAAATTTTGTTTTGAAGCAAAATTGAAGTTGACAAGTAGTTTAGTTTTGTAATGTTGGTGCAACCCTGGTTTGATGTGATGTAGGGCCGAACTGCCACGCTCTGTTTGCTCTGGACGACCTCCCTGAATACACGGAACTGACGAGCAAGCTTGTCTTCTGCTACTCCCCCGCCGCCTGTTGGAACAATCTCTGCGTAGACCTAGCCCCAGGGAGCAAGTACAATGGGCACGTGGTCGCACAACTCACCCATACCACTGGCATCAAGGTAGAGAACCAGTATTTACCCAGGCCATGCCTAAAAATATAATCTGATTGGTTTAGTATGTTAATCTTGATGTATAGATTTATTATTGCTGAGGCTGAATCCACCATTTCACAGATATGAAGCAAATATTAACAAAGTAAATAAAAGGCTTACTTCACTATATTAATTACTAAGCTGCCATAGAAAACTTAAGTAGTAAAATGGTAAATTAATTATCTGTGGGTGACCTGGTGATCTAGGGATAAGGTGTCAGACCTCTTTGCTAGGGGTCCGGGGTTCAATCCTCGGTCCCGGCACAGATTTATCTAATTCCCCAACTATTCTTTCACCTCTGACAAGATGTGTATTAATTACAATTTGTGAATGTGTGGAATGCCAGAACCTACCATTACACATTAGCGTAAGTGTGTATAACCCGAACGAGTAGTAAGATGCGGTGATGATAATAATAATAATAATTATTAATAATGATAATTATTAATAATAATAATAATTATTATTATTACTATCAGTGGTCCGATTTTAAATTTGTCCTATAGTTACCTTGGGTTAAACACCAAATAAGCAATATATTAGAGCTAAGAAACAAATCCTGTTTAAAAACTAGAAGAAAAAAAAAGGTACAGGCATAATCTTGAATCCTCGACACTCCTCAATGATTTTCCATATTTGAGAATTCCAAATTCCAATCTTGAATATATGATATAGAAAGAGTAGAGATGGTACACTCATATCTTCGAGTCTTGGAGTATCCAAGAGATTTGAATGAAGGGCAATGAAATAATTCAAACACAGATTAGAGGACCTTAATTCCGCACAATCAATACCCACTTTGTGTTCCAATTGTCTAAAGTGTCACTGCTGATGACGGTGAGATTGGGGTTTGTATCTTGGTCAGGTGTATCGAGGTGGGTTTTCCATTCTCCCTCCACACAAATTTTGGTACATATCCTTTATATTCAACCTTACTTATCCCTGACACATTAGCATAATTAGAACATTTGTGTACAGCCCGAATGGGTAGTAAGACGCCGTGAGAACGTGGTATTGACAGTTTGTATCGTCACATGTTGCAGAAAGCCATCAATGGTATTGGGGGTGTACATGTGTTGTTCCCTCTTCTGGAGAACGCCTCCAAGTGCGAGGATGGTCCAGATCTGAGCTTCATATCCCCTTCGGTCGAGAAGGAATGTAAGATGCTGGAGGAGAGACACGGCTCCATGGACTCTGACGATTGGGAGATACTTCCTTCTAGTTCGTACTCTGGTGAGTAGTCTCTAGCCATTGTGTTTTAGTCTACTCTGATGGAGTGGCCCTGTTGTGCTCTTATGTTTTGTTGGGTTTCAATTGTGAACTTTGAGCCTACATTTCCATGGTAAGTTTAGGCTTAGCCCTTCTATCCTCCTTTCATTGTTTCCTAATCATACAGTTTTATTTTCATAGAAGAATGTTATTTGGAAGCCTGAAATTCATATTGACACAATGGCGGAAAACAAAATTACAATTGGATTTGCCTTCTTATTCTTTTTAATTAATGATATAGACAGGGTTGCCACGCACCTGGAAAACAGGGAAAACCGGGAAAAGACAGGGAATTTGTTTGTGTCTGGAAAAAACCGGGAAAACACAGGGAATTTCACCAAAAAGTTAGAATTTACTGGAATTTGTTAGTGAAATTGGGCAATACAGTGCTTGCAAGCTTAAACTAGTAGGAATAATATAGACTAAAATTTGTAACTGGAGAATTGAGCAGTCTGATTGGAACACNATGTATTAAAAACTAGGTCCGAAGAAAATAAAAGGAATAGTTGTTTTTTCTGTGCCGTTGACTCAAAGAAAATCATTGCCCGGGTTAACTTTTGCAGGTAATTAATACATCAAAGATGACATTTCAAGACTGTCGAATTTGAATAATTCTCACTGATTGTCGGTGGAAAGGGAGCTTCTTGTAAAACAAGCCCCATGTTTTGTTTGTCCCCAGACTGGAAGTTGGAGCAGAACCCAGTTTCTGGGTTTCTCAGTTTGCTCAAGAACATAATCTCAGGGAGTGCTCTGAACCAAGAGCAGCTGCTGAAGAATAACGGGCTATCAATTATTGGGGTGCTTCTGGCAAGGGTAGGTTCTTTCCGTATGGTCCTTGGTTCTCTCTCTGTTGACTAATTTAATAGTTTAGTGTCTTGTTTATGGATCTGGAAATTAAATTAAAGGATTGATAATCTCGAACCTTCAAATCCCCCAAACTACTAATTATATTAAATAAACATTTGAGTATTCAAGAAAATATCTCATTAAAAATTCTATATTTTTTTTATTTTGAATTGTAATTTGTTTTAGAACTTTAATACTGCTTACTGGTAGTTTTCCTTCAACATAATTATAGTATAAACTTAACAACCAGACCCCAGTCCATTAATTTAACACTTTACTGACTGTATGAATGAAAGCACTATAACAAAAAAAATATTAATATTAAAGTATCTCTTTCTTCTTAAGTTCATAATTTTTTTCCAAATGTCAGATTCAATTTAGATATTTGTAGGTAAAATGGAGATTTATATTTGTGAAAGAGTTTATTTGACTCAACTCTATTAACTAACTTTTAAAGGTCAACAAAAATGAAAATATGCGACTTGTCATTTAAAATAAATAAATAAAGAGATAGCACCAAGTGTGCAAGTGTGAGGAGCAGAGTGCAAAAGAGTGCAGGAGGAAAAATGGTCGAAGGACAGTTGGAGGCATTTTACTAAACATCCTCGCTACAGGATGGAAACAGTTCATTATGCAACTCTAGGGGTGTGCAAAACAATTTTTTTTCATATTTGAAACAAAGCTGAAACAAAGTTAAAATATGTTTGTTATTCCTTTAAAGTGGGGATGTGTGAAAACCAATTTTTCAATTCAAGACAAAGAATATAAAAAAAATATTGAGACGCTAGAACGAGACAACTTCCTTTGAAAGTCTAAAATTGAAAAGGTTTTTATTAAATTAGGCCTACATATTATATAGTTTATAGAGTTCCTTTTGACAGCTAGTCTAGTACTTGTTTTGGATTGTCTCATAGTCCATTCAAACATCTAAGATACAACTCATAAAAATTTTAAATATAATTAATAAAACGGTGATAGCTGCATTGTATATAATTTATAATTTAATTTCGTACTATAACATCTTAATAATGTCAAGGTTTTATAACGAAAAACAATATTTATAACCAAAACATTTCTTAATGAAGCCCATTTTTGGGGAAAAAGTGCGACCTAGTTTCCGGTATTATCATAAATATTAAATTCTTGGTTAGGTATTTACATTATCTTAGGACATTTATTTGCTTTATCATTTTTTTCAAATTTCTCAAATTTTCAAGATTCATTTTAATATTTCAAGTTGAGATGGGATCGAGATATTTGTTTGATTTTCACATTTCCCTACTTTATAGGGCTAGTAAATATTATATTCTGTATGTAAGCTAATTATGTATGTTTAACTAATAAAAATACATGATTTTTAATTAATGAATAAAAGTGTTTTCAATAAATGTTTCATCAAATCATTGTTGTTTATTTCTCAAATTTTCAAGATTCATTTTAAACTTTCAAGTTTAGATGGGATCAAGATATTTTTGATTTTCACATTTTCCTACTTTATAGGGCTAGTAAATATTATATTCTGTATGTAAGTTAATTATGTATGTTTAACCAATAAAAATACATGATTTTTAATTAATTAAATAAAAGTGTTTTCAATAAATGTTTCATCAAATCATTGTTGTTTTTTTATGGTCAGACCAAGCCGAACCTGGTGGATGTGAATGTCCTGATGGCTGCCCAACTGCTCGTGGAAATGACACGGGACATCCCGAACCTGCCTCTCCTCCGCGCTCTCTACCAACACATTCTATTCAACTTCAAGATCTGGTCTCGCAGTCAGTTCCACATCAGGATTGGTGAGGACCGACTGATACTCGCCCGCTTACCTCACCAAATAGTATTACTCGTCACTCTCGCAATAGATGGTACTAATTATTTTACACTCTATCTCTACACACAAATGCGGGTACACTTTCTCTAAGTTAAACCTTACTCATCCTTGAAATAGCATATAAAAATAACATTTCCCAGCTATACACTATTCTACCTTATATATAATCAACTTAATCAATTGTATAAAACTAATTTACCTAGGGTTAGATTTTGTATTTACCAGCACATTTAATTAATAAATTCGTCAGATAATCAATAATTAATAAACAAATGGCTTAACGTTCAATCTCAAAGGATACATTACAGGTATTTTAATATATATAGTAACTCGATTAACTATGGTATTTTTGGTCACTTGTAAATTTGAAGTAAAATATTTGTGAGGTTCTAGGGACCTTCTAAATGTGTTCATTAAAATTCAAGATTAGTTTCCAATACATTTTAAATATGCGATTTCTTAAATTTCCTTTTATCACTTGAATGAGTTAACTTATGTTCAGAAGGAGTAGTTAAAAATAGCCCAGCAAAAATAAAAATTCTAGAGCTGCAAATATTATAAAATATAATATATTCTTGCAGTTTTTGTACTTTAACAATCTATAATGAGCCACCTCCTTGTCAATAATCACAGTGTTCATTTGTTATTTCCAGGCCATGTACAATACATCTCGACAGTGATAAAAGACGACCGCAAGTTCTTCCGTAAGAAGTACGGGGATTCAGTTCTTGCTGGATGTGATACGGCAGCACTACGTTTCTTGCGACCTCCTAACTTCCGAGGACAGTAAAACCATCCGAGTGTCGCTCCTTGGACTGGTCAAGTACTATCTCCAGAAGGAGTTGAGTGTGAAGGAGATATCGGCACTCCTGGGGTTCCTGACCTCGGTCAAAGAGGAGGTGCTGGTGAGTAGGACCTTGACGGTGCCACGTTTTCAATGAGCGTGACATTACCCGCGTTGGTGTTCAAAGATCTAACACTAGATTGGACTCGCAATGACGGGGAGATTGGCGCTCGAATCCTGGGTGGGTGTACTGAGGTTGGTTTTCCTCCAAATTCTACCTTCTTCATCCCCGCCCCTTTAGTATAAACATGCGGGCAGCTCAAATGGATGTACTGAGGTTGGTTTTCCTCCAAATTCTACCTTCTTTATCCCCGCCCCTTTAGTATAAACATGCGGGCAGCTTAAATGGGTAAACAAATGCAATTTGCGGAAAAAGACACTAAACATAATTTTCTTATTATTGATATTGGGTGACCTGGCGGTCTAGGGTTAAGGTGTCAGACTTCTATGCTGGCGGCCGGGGTTCAATCCTCGGTCCTGGCATAGATTTATCTGATTGCCAAACTCTTCCTTCGCCTCTGACAAGACCTGTATTGATCACAACTTGTGAATGTGACTGTAGGTCCTCCATTTCATCTCACAGTCACCCTACCATTACACATTAGCGTAAGTGCGTATAACCCGAACGGGTAGTTAGACGTGGTGCTAATAATAATAATCTTATTATTGATGCATGTTTGTACCTTTAAGAAACTGTCTAATCTAAGAATACAGGATTTGTAAGGTAAGTCTTGAAACTGTAACATTGTTCACCCGAGGAGTGAGGGGGAAATCATATTATTGTGAAGCAGCCCTTGACTTTGTTCGTTCATGCTTGCACTCCTGCGGTACAAGTTATAGTCAGGTAGGTGACCTGGCGGTCTAGTGGTAAGGTGTCAGACTTCTATGCTGGCGGCCGGGGTTCAATCCCCGGTCCCGGCATAAATTTATCTGATTACCAAACCCTTCCTTCACCTCTGACAAGACATCTTGTGAATGTGGGGAATGCCCGGCCTCCACCGTGGTTCGGATCCCACGTTAAACTGTAGGTCCTCCATTTCATCTCACAATCACCCTACCATTACACATTAGCGTAAGTGCGTATAACCCGAACGGGTAGTAAGACGCGGTGCCAATAATAATATAGTCAGGTACGCTAACTGCTCAGCTAAAAACAAACTGGTATTTACAGGAAGGGGAGGGTAGTACACTTAAATCCCGATGTTAGGATACTTGGGAAGGTTTGTAGGTTTGTACTTGGTCGGGATATTTTACTGTTTGTCTGTGTTTAGTTGATGGCTGTCATTATGAACCCCATTTGACCAATGCGCTCTTCTCTGTTTAGTTGATGGAGGTTCTAGATATGTTGATATCGTTGATGGAAGGAAAGAATTGTAAAGATCAGCTGTTCCTGCTGCTATACGAGCCCCATTCGGCCGAGTTGCTCTACTCGCTGATTGTCGACAAGAATTTCACGATGGAGCTCAAGCAGAAAATACTCAAGGTCACTACATTTTTCCTGTGTTATTTATTACACTATATTTATAGTTGGAGAAGGTACAGGAAAGGTGGTTGGAAATATATTAAAGAGGATGAACACAGTTCACACTTTACACTGCTGCCAATGGACAAAGAGGTAATGGTTGTCTCTTAAAGAAAATCAATCCGTACTGCCCAATCCCTCCACCTAGGTTTCATTCTATCAGAACTCATCAGGAGGGAGAATGAAACGTGCAACGTAACTCTTCTAAAAGAATGAGTAACTTAAGGGACAAACACAGGTAATCTGACCTTGGATATGAATATATGTCTTTCCTGTACCTTCTTCCATTTAACAAAATGTGCCTCAGAATGTGAAAATAAGTTTTCCTTAAAGATTAAGATTTGTATTTTCGGATCGAGTATGAATATTATTTGGATTCATATTCAGAGTTGAAATGTCAAATCCGCCCAAACTTAGTCTACGTATTATTTCAAAATGTCAAACACAACACATCAAGAAGTTCACAGGTCCGGACATGTCGACAAGGGCGTGACTAGTAATGCTCTGTTCCCCCTTCAGCTATTGTCAGTGTTGCTGCGATCAGACCGTGTGTACGAGAGGAACAAGACTCGTCTGAGGCTCCAAGATTCTTCCATGCTGGGGGCCTCGCCTGTGGGCATGTACCCCGGACTCGTGGCCATGATCCAGGGACAGCGACTGTCCATGGAGGTGACTGCCATGCTACTCGACCAGATGCTGCTCACAGGTACGCGGAGGCTCTACACTTTAATAAAACAACAGTCGACTTCGGGGTGGTCTTGGGATAAAGTGCATGCCTCAGTGCATGTTCACGGGTTCAAACCCGGCTGAGGTTAGTGGATATTTCTTGAGCGATAAAAATCCATAGCACAACTTCCTTCAGAGGGGAAATAAAGTCATTGATCCCTTGTCGATTGTCGCGTTTAAAAGAATCCTACGTGAAAATACCTATCCCAGAAAAATTGGTAGGCCCTTTCGATCTCATTCAAAGCATTCTCGTGTTTTGATATAATCAGTCATTTCAGAAAGTGCACCTTAAATATCGCAAGTAAAATAAAACAACACAACTATTGTTAGAAATACCATGAATCCTGTTTATCTCAATTCCAATTCTGAAATTTTAACCACAAGTTTTACAACTCACAGTTATAATTTCTTTACGTTTGCAATTAAAATATTTTTCGATGCATCTTATCTCACATGAAAATATGCTAACTATTTTTATACTGAACTGCAGTGTATTTGCAAAAAAACTAACTAAATATTATGGGTATTTAAAAATAACCTAAATAAATCTGCCTTGGTTAGTTTGTGCACAGATCACTAGAACACAAAAGGTCATGTCGAGTACGCTTAATTATCTGGTACTAAAGTAAAATGAAAAACAAAACCTAATAATGGTCACAAACTCTGAATATTGCCGTTTTGTTTGGATACCAGGACTTTGACTCTCTGGAATTTGATAACCCACAAAGAGGGCTCACTACACAATAATGAAAATAAACGAAAATAAGAAAAGTAAGCCAATTAAATAAAAACTGAGTAAAGAAAGGCCACCTAGGGGAAGAGTAATAAATGTGGCAAGAACCCACAAGATGTCATTCTCTTGAATTAAGAATCCATTCCCAACCGTTTGGATACTAAAGAGACTAGAGTTTGACATGTCTAGTATTTGTTTACTCCTCCATCCTCGTACTCTCAGACCTGGTCTGTTCTTGTTCCAGACAGTAGCGGTGGCTATGCCGGGGCCTTGTCCCTGATCTCAATCCTGTCCTATGAAGATCTGGACCTCAAGCTGGAAACTGCTAGAAAGATACTCACATCGACCTTCATGAAACCCAATGCTCCTCACCTCTTGGCCAAACAGGTACATGCCTCACACTCCAAAACTCTCTTAACACTTGAGACTCGAGACTTGACAACTTGAGACTCAACACTTGACCACTTGAGACTCGAGACTTGACGACGACAATTTGACGACAACTAGACAACGACGACTTGATGACAAAAACGACTTGATGACGACGAATCAACGACAACGACTTGACGATGATGAATCAATGATGATGAATCAATGACAACGACTTGACGATGACGAATCAATGATGACGAATCGACGACTACGACTTGATAACGACTACGACTTGACGACGACTTGATGACAACAACTTGATGATGATGACTTGACGATGACGATGATGACTACTTGATGACGATGATGACTTGACAACGATGACGATGACTTGACAACTATGACGACGATGATTACTTGACGACGACTACTTGATGACGACGACTACTTGATGACAACAATTACTACTTGACAATGATGACGACTTGATGACGATGACTACTACTTGACGACGACGACGACTGTGACTGCTACATGATGACGATGACTACTTGACGACTACTACATGATGACGACGACTACTTGATGACGACAACGACTACTACATGATGACGACAATGACTACTTGACGACGACTGCTACATGACGACGACTGCTACATGACGACGACGACTGCTACATAACGACTACTTGACGACTACGACTACTTGATGACTATTACATGACGACGACTACTTGACGACTACGACGACTTCTTGACAACGACGACGACTACTACTTGACGAAGACGACTACTACTTGACGACGACTACTTGATGATGACGACTTGACGACGACGACTACTTGACGACGATGATGACGACTACTTGACGACGATGATGACGACTACTTTACGACGACGACTATTTGACGACGACGACGATGATGACTATTTGATGACGACGATGATGACTACTTGACGACGACGACTACTTGATGACGACGACTACTTGGCAACGACGACGACTTGACAACGACGACTACTTGATGACGATGATGACTACTTGATGACAACAATTACTACTTGACAATGATGACTTCTTGATGACGATGACTACTACTACTTGACGACGACAACGATGACTGCGACTGCTACTTGACGATGACGACTACTACTTGACGACTACTACTACTTGACGACGACTACTACATGATTATGATGACTACTTGACGACGACTACTACTACATGATGATGATGACTACTTGACGACGACTACTACTACATGATGACGATGACTACTTGACGACGACAACGACTACTTGACGATGACTGCTACATAACGACTACTTGACGACTACTACATGACGAACTTGACGACGACGACGACGACTACTTGATGACGATGATGACGACTACTTGACAATGACAACGACTACTTGACGATGACGACGACGACTACTTGATCACGACGACGATGACGACGACTACTTGATGACGACTACTTGACGACGACTACTTGACGATGACAACTACTACTTGACGACGACAACTACTACTTGACGACGACGACAACTACTACTTGACGACGACTACTACTTGACGACGACGGAGACTACTACTTGACGACGACGACTACCACTACTTGACGACTACAACTACAACTACCACTACTTGACGACGACTACAACTAACACTACTTGACGACGACTACTACTAATACATGACGACGACTACTATTACTTGACGACTACGACGAACCTACTTGACGATGATGACGACGACGACTACTTGATGACGACGACGACTACTTGACGATGACGACGACGACTACTTGACGATGACGATGACGACTACCACTACTTGACGACGACGACTACTTGACGTCGACGACGACGACTACTTGACGTCGACGACGACGACTACTTGACGTCGACGACGACGACTACTTGACGACGACGACGACTACTTGACGACGACGACTACCACTACTTGACGACGACGACTACTACCACTACTTGACGATGACGACTACCACTACTTGACGACGACGACAACTACCACTACTTGACGATGACGACTACCACTACTACTACTTGACGACGACGACTGCTACATGACGACTACTTGATGACGACGACGACGACGACTGCTTGACGATGACGACGACTGCTACATGACGACGACTGCTACATGACGACGACGACGATGATTACTTGACCACTACTTGACGACGATTACTTGACGACTACTTGACGACGATTACGACAACTACTTGACGACGATTACTTGACGACTACTTGACGACGATTACGACGACTACTTGACGACGGCGACTACTTGACGACGATTACGACGACTACTTGACGACGGCGACTACTTGACGACGATGACGACTACTTGACGACTACTTGACGACGATGACGACGACGACGACGACTACTTGACGATGACTACTTGACGACGACTACTTGACGACGACTACTTGACGTTGACGATGACGACGACTACTTGACGTCAACGACGATGACGACTACTTGACGTCGACGACGACGACGATGACGACTACTTGACGACGACGACTACTTGACGTCGACTACTACTACTACTACTACTACTACTAGACGACTATTACTACTAGACGACTACTACTACTACACTATGATGATGACTGCTACTACTTGATGACGACTATTACTTGATGATGACTATTACTTGACGACGTCTACGACTACTTTACGACGACTACTTGACAACGACTTGAAGAGGAGACTTTCCGGGGTACAGTGGGGGTACAAGTAGTACATGAGATGGTATGTCCATGTAATGAGAGTGTAAAAAAGAGAGGTGGGGAAAAAGGCCGCAGGGGAGGCTAATCAAGAAATGGTAGGAGCAGATTACCAATAGTGTTAGAGTGGTGGAAATATAGAGGGAGATGGAGATATTTTACTTAACTGACGCGGTCACAGGCTGGAAACAGTTGATGATGAAGGGGGAACAAACACAATATTGCAATACTGCCCCATCTCCTGACCCAAGTTTTATTCTATCAGAACTGAAGGTTCTAGTAGCCATCATAATCGATACGTGGACTGTATGGGAATTTAGATGAATGTTGCTTTATAAAATGAGAAGTCAAGTTCTTGTAAGCTATCTTTCTTTAGGCTCTCTTTTCCTCAAGATTAATATTTCTCAGCCAACTGAACCTTCCACCCTAATGAACCATTTAAATTAACACAAAGAATGCACAAACTCAACAACCAAACATAATACACACTTAACAAAAATACATGTTGTGTCTTGGAGAGTCACATACCAACTATCAGTCATGGGAGGGGGGGAAACCCGCCTGTCCAATCAGGAAAGAGGAAGGCTTCTCATTGGACAAGTAGTAAAAAAGAGTGGCAACTTAAAATTCATAGCAACTCAGTAAACACTAAACAAAATATGTTTGGAATCTAATGAAATAAACGCTTAAGCAAAAACAAAATAAAAGATTAAGCAAGAATAAAATAAATTTTCAACTAAGGCTGAACAGGAATGCGTCAGAAAGGAGTGTGAAATGAGCAATGTAACCCCCTAAAAGAAGAAATCAAAAACACACAAATGAAAAAAAAAAGGTATATAATGATAGGACACTTATATAGAAACATGTAAAGACAATCACGTTAAATAATCGTAATAACTCTTATATTGTTCCCAGTTAGTTTGTTATATACCCACTAATTATTCACACCTGCACGCAGACGGGTTGGCAAGACTGTGTGACCAGGCTGCTGGTCAAGAGGCCCATTAGCTCGGTCAGCTTTGACCACTCCGAGTCTTTCCCGGATCTCATGTCTTTCGACGAGGAGAACCTCGAGTTGGAACATATCTTGAACTCTTCACCGTCGTCCGTGTCGAGAATATCGTCACAAGTCACCGACGCTGCGCTAGTCCTGGAGAACGAGATCAAAGGTGAGGGGGTCGTGGTATGGTTCCCAAATTCAGTCTTATCAGGTCAGGAGGTTTTATCTCAAGTAGTGCCAAAAATAATTTATAATGTTTAAATATTGAGGTTTATGAATTCCTCTTTTTCGATTTGACTCCCAAACAATTTTTATTTAAACTTTTAACTGAATGTAATAATAATTAATGACCTATTGAAAAAAATATTATTCGACAACTTGGATCAGTCGGTAGCATGTTTGCTTAGTGAGTTAGGATTCCCAGCATGACCAAAAAGTTTATCTTTGGTAAAATAAAAGGTTTCTTCTTCCCCAGTGATGAATTAATGGCTGAGTGACCGAGTGTCCTGTTTGTTCTAAACTTAAGTTGGTTAATATGTCGCCGACCGGTTTCGGAAAGTGCACCTTAATTACTTCGAATGTAATAAAACAATAAATGTTAACATCTACTTACTATTAATATTTTATATCCTCTTATGCTCATAATTTTTTCAATGATAAAAATTCTGATTTGAGATTTGAATTTGAGAAATAATGGATTAGACCGCAACTGTTAAAATCAAAGAGGATGACATCAAAACAAATAAATCCCATTAGAGAATAGAATTTACTTTAATGGCGCTGTAAAATTAAGACTCAAATACTCTTCAAACCATTTGTACGTTATTCGATTACCTGCCTTGCAGAAGTAGCGGAGACGGTCACGAACGCAGTGGCTGATAACATCCATTACGCTGCGGACAACATTTCTTCCGTGGTTGCTTCCGCTTACTCGGTCTTTAGACAAAAGACCGTGGAGATGCAGGTATGAAAAATATGGCATGTCTGTTTGAATGTAAATTTTGGCAGTTTTAAGATAAAGAACAAATTGTGTCAACTGTCTTTATGTAATAAACAGTTAGAGTAGGATAGAAGGGTAAGATCTGCACCAGATGAGGGCAACATATCTTTCAATGCGACCACAGATGTGGGGAGTGAGAAGTGAAATTCGCCACACCGTGTAAACTTTGATAAATTAAGCCATGTTCCTATGGGGCATGAACCACGGCATGAGCCATGCTTTAGTACAATACCACCCATGTGAAAACAGTCGTGTGCATTGCTTGTGATGTCATCGACTCCTAAACCTTGTCGTGTCAGAATCAAACGTGCTTTATTTTCAGTTGTGCTTTAGTGGGGTTGAGGTAAGAATGTTTTTTTTTTGTTTTAGCACCGCGTCTTACTACCCGTTCGGGTTATACGCTTTAAGTACTAATTACTCTAATGGATTAGGAATTGGGGAGGTTGAATTAGAGGAAGTGAACCCGCATTTGCGTGGAGGGAGAGTGGAAAACCATTTAGGGAAAACCACCCCCAGTTCACCCGACTGAGATTCGAACCTCGATCTCCCCGTCCTCGGCAGTAGAGCTCAACACGACTAGTGTGTTAGCCAACTACGCCACCGAGGCGGGTGTGTGTAACTTTGAGAGTGTAAAAAGTTTAAGAGAAATGAAGCAAGAAGTATGTTTGTCACTACCTAGTCTTAACCTGACTCTTCTTTTAGGTTGTCTTCCTTCACTATCACCTGCTTTGCATTATTATATTAGGAATGCAAGTTTGCGTGCACGGTCCGTGTTCTGTCCCACAGGAAAGTCTGGAGGAACTCGGGGAGTCGGCCGTGTCTCGTCTCAAGAAGCGCCGCAGTCTCATGTCCCTGTACGAGAACGTCTCGGCCGAGAGAGAGAGCACCCCTTCACCCGCCCCCGTGAGGACCCCGCAGCTTTCCCTGGGACTGGAGCTCGACTCGCTCAGTCTTGGGAACAGGTGCGTGTTCTGGCTTGTCCCTTTCGCAGAGGCTCTTGGCTCTATCCTAGGTGAGGGTTTAATTCTGGCAGTGATAGGCACTAAACGTTAATAATATATATTGGCAGGTCCCAGTCTAGCAGCAGCAATGAGGACCTCTCGTCCCCCAACCAACTTGACGGGACCAGTCTCTCCTCCGCCAAGGATGACGTCAGTATATCCTCCTCACATAGTATCTCTGCCGGCAACTTGGAGGATGGAGAGTCGGACACCAAAGGGCGGCTCATGTCCGAGGGGCTCAAGTAAGTGGCGCAGTGTCAGAATAGGCTAGGTCAGCGGTGATGATGATGATGATAATGATTATTATTATTTATTTCAATTACCTTTATTATAGTGCTGGCCAGCAGTCGTAAGACCTAGGACAGGCCAGCACTGAAAAGTATACAAGTAACTTACAATCTTGGTAGTGTGAACTGGGGGCGGTTTTTCCTAAATGATTTTCCACTCTCCTTCCACACAAATGCGGGTATATTACCTCTAAAATGCTGCTTACTTATCTCTACCCTATCAGAGTAATTGTCATATATTCTTATAATCTTAACAAGCAGTAAAACGAGGTGATAATAAATAATTAAAACAAAGGTAAGAAAAACCATTTGCACGTTCATTTATAGATTCATTCATAGCTGAACGCTAGTAGTGTGCTGATTGACACCAGGCCTAGAAATGTCAAGTTAAATTCTAGCGTGTCTAATATACTATCTCCAAAAGCAAAGTCAACTTGAGAAATCAGGATAAGTCTGGAGTGAACTGCAGCTGGAATATATCCTGTGTGTGTGTGTTTGTGTGCAGACAGTGGAAGTATCTGGACCATGAGAAGCTAGTCGACCAGGAAGAGGAGCTATGTTATCTGGTGGTCAACATCCTCTTCACTGTCCTCTGGAGGGGAGTAGAGGGGGCCAGCAAGGAGGCCTGGAAGGTGGGTGAATAGTGACGGCATCACTGGCCGGAACTATCTAACAGGATATTGATGGTGGATAGTGACATTATCACTGGCTTGAACTACCTAACAGGATAGTGATGGTCAATAGTGACAGCATCACTGGCTTGAACTACCTAACAGGATACTGATGGTGGATAGTGACAGCATCACTGGCTGGAACTACCTAACAGGATAGTGATGGTCAATAGTGACGGCATCACTAGCCGGAACTACCTAACAGGATAGTGATGGTCAATAGTGGCGGCATCACTGGCTTGAACTACCTAACAGAATAGTGATGGTGGATAGTGACAGCATCATTGGCCGGAACTACCTAACAGGATAGTGATGGTGGATAGTGACGGCATCACTGGCTTGAACTACCTAACAGGATAGTGGTGGTTGATAGTGGCTGGAACTACCTGTCATGATGGTGAAGGTGAATAGTGATGGCATCACTGGCTGGAACTACCTAACAGGATAGTGATGGTGGATAGTGACGGCATCACTGGCTTGAACTAACTAACAGGATGGTGATGGTGGATAGTGACGGCATCACTGGCTTGAAATAACTAACAGGATGGTGATGGTGGATAGTGGCTGGAACTACCTGTCATGATGGTGAAGGTAAAATAGTGACAGCATCACTGGCCGGAACTACCTAACAGGATAGTGACGGATAGGCCATGTTATGTATGGAGCAAGGTACAGGAAAGATGGATGGGAACAGATAAAATGGAACAAACACAATATGGCTTTTACAATAAAAATAACACACTTCAAACTTTACACTGCTGCCACTGGAGAAAGAGGTAATGGCTGCCTCTTGAAGAAAATCAATCACTTCCTCACCCCCCCCCACCCGCCGACTTATACTTCCTCTAACCTAGCTCATGGGATTGGACAGTAACGATCGATTTTCTTCCCAAGGCATTCATTACCTCTTTGTCCAGTGGCAGCAGTGTAAAGTGTTAACTGTGTTTTTCTTTTCATTGTAACAGCCATATTGCGTTCATACCTTCTTGTACCTTCTTCTTTATATAACAAAATGTAGCTCATAAAGGGAAGATTTGGGCTAGCAATTTCTTGACGTGACTTAAATTATCTAAACAAGACGGGGAATTTTGGGTGCCTAAACACTTGCCTGGGGGGGAGAATGGTAAAAACTGTGCTGCGGGTATGATTACTCTCGGTGCAGCTGCTTGGTAATACCTCTCGAGATGATTCAGTGTCCTCACTGTCAGTTTACACGACTGTTGTTGCTGTGATAGGAACGAGGGCAGGTGATGACTTGTATCAACCTGCTGGGCCTGAACAACGAGTTGTACTGCTCGCACCTGCATCTGAAGCTGCGTCTGCTTGAGATGGGCGTGCAGGCCTCTCTGTCAGACCTGCGTGATGTGGGACAGAGCCTTGCCCTGTCTGCGCATGCGGAGAATGCTGCTCAGCTCATGCGCTGGGTGTACGATCTTGTGGTGCTCGACCCCAATGAAGATATGGCCAAGAAGGCCTCCACTAAGGTGCGGAAAACTATGAGGTTTCTCATTGGCTGAATATACACAAGGGTGCTTCTAGTTTTATTGACAGACTATACAAGAGGTGCTCCTAGTTTTATTAACAGACTATACACAAGGGTGCTCTTAATTTTATTGGCAGACTATACACAAGTTTGCTCCTATTTATATTGGCAATCTATACACGAGCTTGTTCCTATTTTTATTTGCAGATTCTACATGAGGTGCTTCTATTTTCCTTAGTCGATGTCTGGCTTTGACCACTTTAAATGATCTAACCTAAGGAAACAAAACCAGGAACTTATGTTTTTAAGTGCTATTGATTGCCAAACCCTTCCTTCACCTCTGACAAGACGTGTAATAATCGCAGCTTGTGAAAGTGGGAAATGCCAGGCCTCCACCGTGGTTCGGATTCCACGTTAAACTGTAGGTCCTCCATTTCATCTCACAATCACCCTACCATTACACATTAGCGTAAGTGCGTGTAACCCGAATGGGTAGTAAGACGCGGTGCTAATAATAATAATAATAATTTAAATGCTATTTACCTGGATGGAGAATGGAAAACCACAAAAGATAAAAAGCATTCCAAAGATCATCATTAGGAATTCTTTTCATTTTCTTCCAGGCTTTATGGCAAATAGGAATTATAATCAATTAATAGCTACTTGGGATGTTAGGTATCCACTTTGGTTCAGTAAAATATAATAAGAAGCTACATTGATGGTATTTTATGTTTGAGTTAATTTAAACTCGTGAATGTTTAACTTTATTTTATTTGCAAAGAACTCAAATTAGGGGAAAAAAACATGATTTTTTTGAATGGTTTGATTTAGGGGTTAAATAATATTATAATACTTGTAAATTTATAAAAATGAATACGATAAAGAAACTGCTTCGGTGGCAGCATGGTCTGAGGCGCTATTCTTGCAATAGAAGACTGCCGAAGCCAAGGAGATCATGGTTTAATCCTAGTCCGGTGCATTGAGTTTTTTTTCTAAATGGTTTTTCAATCCCTCTCCATGCAAATGCAGGTGCATTAAAAAATTAAGCTTAGCTATTTCACTAACACATCAGTGTTAAGTACATATAAAACAAATGGGTAGTAAGACGCAATGCTGAAAAAAAAATCCACTACGCAAAGATAACATTTCACTTTCTTCTGTTATCTGTGATCACAAGAAAAATTTTTGAATCTCGGCATAAGCACATCTCAAAATGAAGTGATAACTTGTTGTCCTTTCTCGAATCTCTGCTCATGCTGATAACTATTTATCTATAAACCTATGGATATGGTTTAATGTTGGTTTTTCGCTGATGTATCTGTTTGACTTGGTGCAGCTGCTAGACGGTGTGCTGGGCTTGTTGGACGCACTCCTGGTATTCCAAGAAGGTCCAGTGGAGGAATGGGCGGAGATGGCCAAATTAGCTTTTGGTGAGTGGTATTTGTTTTTTTACAGCAACACACTATTAAAAGGCTGCACCTTCTTACATGTGAAATACGGTTCTGAATCTATACCAATAATCTCCCATTGAACTGAATGGGAATGTATGTTATAATTTAGTCACTATTGACCACATATGTGGTTTAGTGGGCAGAGGTCTCGGGTTTAATCCCCGATGCTTCCAGATCTTTCTGTGAAGCAGTTGGTATGGAACAGGTTCAAACTCGGCCTCGTGAGGACAAATGAAGAGCTACTTGGAAATAAGTAGGTCTATAAAACGAATTAACGGCCTGAGGATTCATTGTTCTGACTTTGACACTGTCTATCCACAAATGTTGACACTAAATATCACCGTCAAATGCCAGCCTCTTGGTCGTGGCGCTGATAATCTCAGAAAAAAAAAATCACACACTGTTTTTTCCATCACATTAAACTCATTCATTAACGACTTTGCGATGGGCCTTTTTATTTTTTGTAATTATTAAAATTTTTTGTTCTATTGTAAGAACAACTATTTTATGTTTTGACATGGTCACTAAGGGTTTTAAAAAAATGATAAAAAAAGTAGAGCATTCATTTGTTACAAGGTATGAAAAAAACCATCTGACAACACACACCCAATGTGTGCACCCACTTTGTCTCAAGAGCAAACACTGATTAAGTGCACTCAAATAACGATGAGTCATTATGGTCGCCATTTCCGTTCAATCATGTGTTCGCAACTTGTTATTATGTACAGTTATATTTAACATTATTTTGACAATATTTTGAATTATTATTAAAAAAACTACATTAATTTTGACTGCCCTCATAAATCCGCATCTTGGATAATCGAGAGCCAACTCTAATTCTTAAATTGTAATAGAAGAATAGTATCTTTAACATATGTTGTCATAATGCACCCAGCTTAACATTCAAACATTCAATTAAGTGTTAACTACCAGTTCCCAGACCAGTAATTGATGTTCATTCTATAATTATAATTGGTTCTGAACCACCATTAAGCAGTATTAGAGCTCAATAAATGAAATACATTTAAAAATTTGATTAACTTTTATTATTAATCTCGATTCCAATGCATTCTTAAATTACCCGCCTCGGTGGCGTAGTTAGCTAACGCGCTTGTCATGTTGAGCTCTACTGCTGAGGACGGGGAGATCGAGGTTCGAATCTCGGTCGGGTGAACTCAGGGTGGTTTTTNTGGGGGTGGTTTTTCCTAAATGGTTTTCCACTCTCCCTCCACGCAAATGCGGGTTCACTTCCTCTAATTGAACCTTCCCAATTCCTAATCCATTAGAGTAATTAGTACTTAAAGCGTATAACCCGAACGGGTAGTAAGACGCAGTGCTAAATATTATTATTATTATTATTATTATTATTATTCTTAAATTCTTGAATATCAAATACCTTTAAGGATTCATAATATTAAAGGATTGCAAGCCGCTTCTCGAGTTGTAATATCTTCATGAGAATCTTACGCTCCCTCAAATGTCACTCGTGTCCAACATAATGCTCACAGGTATATTACTGAGCTGTGCGGCCAACAGTAACTTGGAGCTGTGCGCGATGGCCACCGCCAAACTGCACGCCCTGATTCAGACTCGTACCTTGAAGGAACCTCAAGAAGGGGCCTACATGCTCTTCATCATCAACACCATCGTCCAGAGAACTATTGAAGGTGAATTATATATTTAAGTTGAACAATTAATATTTCATTTTACCCTCGTCCATTTCCTGTGTTTGTTCTTTTAAACATTCCTCTCAAAGTGTCCTTGCATTCTTTACCTATTTCCACATCTTGTGAACGTGGGGAATGCCAGGCCTCCACCGTGGTTCGGATCCCACGTTAAACTGTAGGTCCTCCATTTCATCTCACAATCACCCTACCATTACACATTAGCGTAAGTGCGTATAGCCCGAACGGGTAGTAAGACGCGGTGCTAATAATAATAATATTTATTTATTAATCACAATTACCCTGCATACAATACGGCACAATGCATTAATTAGATTGTTGGGGCGAATATCCACAGTATAAAGGTTCATATCGATTAAACTGCGTTCAAACAGTTAGTTTTTTAAAAATAAATTAAATTCTTCTTCTTAATAATGAACTTTCTTTTGGTCCCAGAAGGTGTCCACTATTAAAAGATTTCACCGTATGTTCAATGTCTCCCGTGACACCGCCAACTGGAACGTTCAGTGTGCCGCAAGGACTCACGACAGATGAAAGTGTGCCATGAACAAAAACAGTTTGATAAAACTGCTCTAGATGTACATATTTGTCCCCTCCCCTCCCCCATAGTAACGGTCGTCAAACTGTTTCAAGTGGACAACCAGGAGCACTACTCGTTCCTTATCCCGGTGGTGAAGGCCCTGCTGGCCAAGCTCAGCTCTAGCTTCGCCCTCTCGACTCATCTACCGGACCTGCCGCAGACCCAGGGGGGCCCTGCGTTCTTCGACGACTTTCAGCGCTACTGTCAGGAGCCCCAGTGGAAGACCTTCATCGACAAGAAGGTAGGGAGATTCTCTCTCTTATTTCAGGGGTGAGGGGGGGCCTCAGGGCCCAGATCGTGGGACTCCACCACGACACTTCTCCGGCAGTAACCACACAATTTGTGTTAAAGCAACTGCACACATTCGTTTCATAATAAAACAATTCATCCTCATGATGATAAAGACGAACAATTGTCTTGTGACTAAGGAATGTATGAAACTAATGTGGCAACACTGTAAGGTAGTGTTGGGGAAGGAAGGAGAGTTAGGTGAAACCTTCACAGAAACAAATAAACTTCTCTTCAATATTTCAATTACTTTCTTTTAACTATATTTTGCCCCTAGAATCTTACCAAGGAAAAACTCTTAATAAGATCCTTATAATATTTGTAAGAAGGTATAGGAAAGGTGGATAGAAACATATAAAAGGGGGACAAACACAATATTGCCTATACAATGAAAAGAAGAACACAGTTCACACTTTACACTGCTGCCACTGGACAAAGCAATGTAAAGTGTGAACTGTGTTCTTCTTTTCATTGTAAAAACCATGTTGTGTTCTTCCCTTTTACACGTTTCTCTCCACATTTCAATATACCTTCTTCCAAATGTAATACAATTACCTCTAAAAGCGAAAAGATGTTTTCCTTATAAAGATATAAGATCCTTATAAGTAACTTTTAAAACGCTGTAAAATAAATCACAAAAAGTTACAAGGACTCTATTTATATGCCCAGAGTTAATAATCTAAAACCAGAGAATATAAAATAAAACTTATTATTATAATTCGGCCCCGCCACTGACCAAACCTGATTCATGCTCCACTAAAATATTAACTTGGTGGGACAAGACCAAGGACCTCATACCCTCCTGCTGTCAGCCAAACTCCGTCAAAGGGAGACGAGGACGTTGAACATTCAGACACACAATCCCCTAATGTAAAGATCTCATCCTCTGCCAAAGTCGGCTTTTATCAGCAGGGAGATACACTAATCAGGCTCACTCCTATTCTGTTAGAACTGACTATAGCGAGGTGACTCCAACCTCTCAGGAAAAACACCATTTGCCGTCAAATCTTGTGACCTTGGTTAGAATCGGCCTCTCTCGTCAGAGAGGCACAACCCTGAACACACCGTCACCTATCCTAAATATCTTTGGCCTTGTTCAGACGCCAACATCACTTGCCTCTTTGACACACCATCACTCTGACGACAAAATTTGAACCTCGGTCATATATTTTAGCATCTGAAGCGTCAAAGTTTATTGAGTTCTATACCTCATATAAGTACTACAAACGCTGGACTTGGTGGGATTCATGTAAAATCTAATCACCAAAATGAGGAATTGGTGAGAAAAATTTAGATTTTGGTTTTATTAAAAAAAAAATCTCTGTTTTTATAATATTTAGATAACTACACACATTTATTTATATTACAATTTATTATTTTATGATTGTCATTTAGATTTTTTAAAACACTACTGTTTTATGGTGTTTGTACAAATATGATCTTATAATTTCAATTTTTATTACAAAAAAAAAGATCTAGTGCTTCTATCAAAATTGTCATTTTGTAAATTTGTGTACAGTTTGTCTACCCAGAAAGATAAGAGATATTGTCAAATTGTTCCCAGACTTAGAACCAAAAGGTTTTATTGTTTGAAACCCGATCAAACAGGCACATTCTCAGTATATAGAGGAAATATTTGTTAGTCCTGTTTATCTTCCATGGTAACTCCATAGTGTTACATTACTACTAGTACACAAGACCACATAGCAAAGTTTAACATTTGACCCCCCATAACATACTTTCAATTCACCTGGAGTCTATTTGGGGCAGGCTTTCCCCTGATGATGTCATCCCTCAGCAAGATTAGACCTGGAACTACTTTCAGGTCACTTGAATGCTATTTATAGTATCTGTTGCAAGCGGTCATTGACCTGCCATGATGATGTCATCCCTCAGCAAGATTAGACCTGGAACTACTTTCAGGTCACTTGAATGCTATTTATAGTATCTGTTCCAAGCGGTCATTGACCTGCCATGATGATGTCATCCCTCAGCAAGATTAGACCTGGAACTACTTTCAGGCCACTTGAATGCTATTTATAGTATCTGTTGCAAGCGGTCATTGACCTGCCATGATGATGTCATCCCCCCATGCCATTAGGGTGCTGTGACCCATATTGTGAAACATGTCACAATCCTGCTTGGGATTGTACAACACAGGTCACTACCCTGATGATGTCCGAATCTATACATATATTATTATTATTAGCACCGCGTCCTACTACCCGTTCGGGTTATACGCACTTACTCTAATGTGTTATGGTAGGGTGATTGTGAGATGAAATAGAGGACCTACAGTTTAACGTGGAATCCGAACCACGGTGGAGGCCTGGCATTCCCCACATTCACAAGTTGTATTGTCAGAGGTGAAGGAAGGGTTTGGTAATCAGATAAATTTATGCCGGGACCGGCGATTGAACCCCGGCCGCCAGCATAGAAGTCTTGACACCTTACCCCTGGACCACCAGGTCACCTCTATACATATACATTCTTGTTTTCCCTCCTATTTTGAATCACCAGCTTCAGAGATGTCACTCTCGCTAAAGTCTAGACTGTCGATGAGAGGGAGATTGTGCTTTGATCCCTGTCAGGTGTATGAAGGGTGGTTTTTCCCTGAATGGTTTCCCACTCTCTCACCACACACATGTGGATACACTTCCTTAACCCATTAGTGTGATTAATACTTGAGCATATAACCTGAATGCTAAGTAAGACGAGGTGCTTATTTTGAACCACCTTTGTCTGGCCCGAAAGACTTTCTTCATTGCCGTACCCAACTTTAAAAAATACATGATATATTTGAGGCTACAACCTTAAAATTAAGTTGAGTGTTCATCTTAAATATTTTCTTAATTATGTTTATATAAATAATATTAAAAACATAAATAGTCTTAGTGCAAAGTCTTTCATTTTCACAACAGCATTTTCTTGAAACTTATCCTTAAGTAAGTCACTCAATATATTTTGTTTTAATTATGTACAAAAAAAATTATAATTTCATGTTTGAGCCGAGTTTCCACTATCTTTGCCTCCCTACTAAGCCACTGGTTTGTAAACTCGACACGTCCCACTGACCGTAAGGCTGTGATTGGCTGCCCACCTCTTCGTCCGGAAATCTCACTCTGCTGCCGATCGTCAAGTCACCCATGATGTTGTCTCCTCGGGAGTCGGCCGCCTGGTGGAGACCGGACGACTGTTGGGTTTTCTTGATCCTGCTACCGAATGTAGGGGAGAAAGAGTCAAAATAGTTCGGGGAGAGTTGTTCTGAATTCGACTGTTGAGAATCACCGGTAGATTTGTAAAACGGGTCCAACTCTGATCCGGCGTAGTAATCCGATGATGCCTGTGAAACCACGGACGAGAACTCTTTGTTGTTGCTTTCGTTTTCTTTGTTCTTGTGACGCTTCTGGCTCTTTTTGACCTTATCGGAGGACGGCGCGAACCCGAATGTCTGGTGGGGCTCCTGGAAGGATGATTGGGCGGTGACCTCGTGATCCTCCGAACCTGAACCGTACAAATCACTGTAATGGTTGGTTGGTGCGCCGTAGGAGTCTGTCAATGATGGTGCGCCGTACGAGTCTGATGGTGCACTGTAGGAGGGAGATGGTGCATCATAGGAACTGGACGGTGCTCCGTAGCTATTTGATGGTGCCTCATATGAGCTTGAAGGACCTTGTGGTGCATCGTAAGAACTGGATGGTGCCCCATATGAGCTGGATGGTGCAGAGTATGAAGATGAAGGTATTGTAAATGATATTGAAGATTGCGGAGCTTCTACTGATACAAAACTGCTCGGAGCACCGTAGGAACTAGATGGTTGGCTTGGCGCTCCATAACTGCTGGATGGCCCACCAATTGGGGCGCCGTAAGAGTCTGTTGGTGTTTGGGGAGCACCATAACTACTGGATGGTGCTTGTGGTGCATCATATGAGCTAGATGGTGCACTGTAAGAACTGGAAGGAGCACTGTATGAACTAGAAGGAGCACTGTATGAACTAGAAGGAGCACTGTATGAACTAGAAGGAGCACTGTATGAACTAGAAGGAGCACTGTATGAACTAGAGGGAGCACTAGAAGGTGCCCCATAAGAACTAGAAGGTGCACTGTAAGAACTAGAGGGAGCACTAGAAGGTGCACCATAAGAACTAGAAGGTGCACTGTAAGAACTAGAAGGTGCACCGTAGGAACTAGAGGGAGCACTAGAAGGTGCCCCGTAAGAACTAGAGGGAGCACTAGAAGGTGCACCATAAGAACTAGATGGCTTCTTGGCAGAAGGATAGCTCCCAGAGGTAAATACAGGGGCAGTGTAGGAGTCTGTAGGTGCTCCATAGGAGTCTGATGGGGGAGGTCCATAGCTTGCTTTGGGAGGTGGACCATAGCTTGACTTGGGAGGACCATAACTAGCTTTAGGGGGTGGACCATAGCTGGATTTAGGTGGGCCATAACTAGATTTTGGTGGAGGGCCATAGCTGGATTTAGGTGGGCCATAACTGGATTTTGGCGGTGGACCATAGCTTGATTTAGGTGGTCCGTAGCTTGCCTTCGGTGGTGGACCATAACTTGATTTAGGAGGTCCATAGCTTGACTTAGGTGGTGGACCATAACTTGATTTTGGAGGTCCATAGCTTGACTTTGGTGGCCCGTAACTGGCTTTAGGTGGTCCGTAACTGGATTTGGGTGGGCCGTAGCTTGGTCTAGGTGGCCTGCGACTGGATTTGTGTGGTCGTGGAGGTGGATGATAGCTGCTGGGAGGCTCTCTACGGATCCGAATGAGAGGTCTGGAATCTTCTGCTCTAGTCAGGCTGACAGCCAGAAACAGCAGAGCACTCTACAGGGGACATAAATAGTGCAATCAATATTAATAACTACTCAAACAGGAACAGCAGAACACTCTACAGGGGACATAAATAGTGCAATCAATATTAATAACTATTCAGACAGGAACAGCAGAGCACTCTACAGGGGACATAAATAGTGCAATCAATATTAATAACTACTCAAACAGGAACAGCAGAGCACTCTACAGGGGACATAAATAGTGCAATCAATATTAATAACTACTCAGACAGGAACAGCAGAGCACTCTACAGGGGACATAAATAGTGCAATCAATATTAATAACTACTCAGACAGGAACAGCAGAGCACTCTACAGGGGACATAAATAGTGCAATCAATATTAATAACTATTCAGTCAGCCATGAAAAACCATTAATTCGTACATGTGCAATTCCATATAACAATCACAAACAAATGCATGGCTCGTTTTATCTGCCCATTTTGTTATCTGATAACACATTTAGAGACATAATTTAAACAATGAAACGGATATAAACGTACAAATCCAGGTCAGAAGACAAACTTTATTTTTGTCTGTTTTATTTCCAAATTTTTCTTATTCAGTGAAAATGTCCCTCCCTCTTTCCCTCCTCCTCATCGAGTAAAGTTAAACATTGTTATTACATTTCCCCCAAATCTTCCGAGATGAATAAAATAATAGTACGGTGAATCAGCCAGACTTTCTCGCTTCTCTTTCTTCTAAAAATGGTAGAAGACCTGGCGGTCTAGGGGTAAGGTGTCAGACTTCTGCGCTGGCGGCCGGGGTTCAATCCTCGGTCCTGGCACAGATTTATCTGATTATCAAACCCTTCCTTCACCTCTGACAAGACATCTTGTGGATGTGGGGAATGCCAGGCCTCCACCGTGGTTCGGATCCCACGTTAAACTGTAGGTCCTCCATATCATCTCACAATCACCCTACCCCTACACATTAGCGTAATTGCGTACAATCCGAACAGGTAGTAAGACGCGGTGCTAATAATAATAATAATAATTCTAAAAATGTAGATATTTATTTAAAATTATTAAGACAAGTGAAATGAAATAAAATGCAGTGTTACATAAACATCGAGGAAAGAGGAACATCTCTTCCCAACAAAGATCATAACGATCACCTCCTCATTTCCCAGACCTACATTAAAAAATATATATTTGCTTATGGTGCGCGGAAACTATTGGTTTCATAAAAAAATATTTCAAATATTACATTTTTGATTTCCAATATTACTCACATCTTTGTGAAGGTAAGAGTGGTGAGGATATTTTTATTTATTTGAAGTATTTAATGTTAACTCTCTGAACCGACTGATATTATTAGCCCACGAGAATTTCTATGAGCAAGAGCGAAAGGGCTTCCCAATTTTTACCGAGAAAGATATTTTTCACATTCCTTCCAGGGTTATTTTACAAGTAACACTCGACCTGGGACCGACGGCTTTACTTCCCCCCCTAAGGAAGTTGTGCTATGGATTTTATCACTCAAGAAAAATCCGTCGACCCTGGCTGGGTTTGGGAGATATTATTACAGTTGGAAATTTCTGCCTATGTAACGAACCATCAAAGTAATTTTCAAGATGCGCCATTTTGTTTTTAATGTTAAACAATGTTTAAATACAAATTATTCTGAAAATCATCAGAGCTGATTTTAAGAAAATCACTTTTCTGTTGGTTTTTTTTGCTCCCAAGTAAATACCGTTGGGTGTATAACTCTACCCCCCCCCCGGGAACCTTACTGAAACCCCAGGTCTCAGGTTTTAGTACAATGATTAAAATGGTTCTTGCTCTAGGCCGAGATTCAGACGGACCGACGGCATCTCGAAAACCACTATTTCCGGTTCTGGTAGTTGTGAAACATTGATAGTAATCAAAATTTCGAACGCTTTTTAGTTTGACGATCACAATATTCTCTCTCTCAGAGGGGTGGAGAGAAAGTAATAAGAAGCCGGCCACGGTTTGCAGACTCTTTTGACCTTCTTCTGTTTAGTTTGTAGATGTTTGTCAGGTGAGCCAACCGGAGCGACAGGAAAAACAAACTCCCTCAGACCTGAACAATTATTTACACTTTGTTTCGTAAATAGGTTTCACGCGGGCTGGTGGTGATGCGGTACAGGGTGTTAGGCTCACAATATACTGAGCTGTCGTCGACTTCGTGGCTGAGGTTTGAATCCTAGCCGGGTGTACTGTAGGGAGATTTTTAATAAAAGGTATCCCATTCTCCCTCCACGCAAATGTGGGTAAAATTATACATTTTTCATCCCTACCCCATTAGTGCCACTGCAATGAGATGCGTGCAGATCGGACGGGTAGTAAGACGAGGAGCAACAAAAATTAACTTAAGGGAACAGGGCAAGGAAGATGAATGGCGCCGGTAAGGTCTATCAGGGTTTAAAATGACATACAGGACCATATTGAGTAGGGCTAATTTTAAAGAACTGCACTGATATTCTCCTTGAAAGAGGATAAGAATCCACGATTAGAAAAATACTACTAGTAATGTACCTGCCCGGAGGTTGAAGCCCGGGGTCCCAGCCTGGTTTACCGTTGACTGGAGGGTTGTGGTTTGAATCCTGGTCAGCTGTACCGTGAGTGGCTTGTTTCCTAAATGGTTTCCCCCTTCACACACTACGCCAATGCGGGTGCATTTACTAACAAAACAAGTTGGTCTACTATGTGACCTGGCTGTCGAGGGGTAAGGTGTCAGACTTATATGCTGGCAGCCGGGGTTCAATCCTCGGTCCCGGCATGGATTTATCTGATTACCAAACCCTTCCTTCACCTCTGACAAGACATCTTGTGAATGTGGGGAATGCCAGACCCCCACCGTGGTTCGGATCCCACGTTAAACTGTAGGTCCTCCATTTCGTCTCACAATCACCCTACCATTACACATTAGCGTAAGTGCGTATAACCCGAATGGGTAGTGAGACGCAGTGCTAATAATAAGTTGGTCTACTGAGCCAAGATTCAAACTACGGACAGACGTAGTTCCGAAGGTGAGTCTTAACTCCTTGGACTGCCCACTGGTCCAGACACTAAAGCGTACAGACCCGCTCAAGAAAAGTGGGAACTCACTATTTAAATACCCGCCACTTTTTATGGGCTGGACTTTACATCCAATAATTAATGTTCCGTGTTGGAGGGAATCCCGCGGGGTGAAAGGTGGTGTGAACCGACGACCTGCCTCCACGGCCAAGGTCGCTTTCCCCGAGGTGTTGTAATCAAACGACTGTGGCGCCACTCGAGGGGAACTACTACCAGCCCAGGGTCGACCTAGATGAGTGACAGGGGGGCGCTCATATCATCTTGAGAATGCTGCTGCATTTCCTTGAATTTCACGCTACCTAATTTGTGGACAGTTTTTTATTATTATTATTATCACCGCGTCTTACTACCCGTTCGGATTATACGCACTTACGCTAATGTGTAGTGTTAGGGTGATTGTGAGATGAAATGGAGGACCTACAGTTTAACGTGGAATCCGAACCACGGTGGAGGCCTGGCATTCCCCACATTCACAAGATGTCTTGTCAGAGGTGAAGGAAGGGTTTGGTAATCAGATAAATCTGTACCGGGACCAAGGATTGAACCCCGGCTGCCAGCATGGAGGTCCGACACCTTACCCCTAGACCACCAGGTCACCCCCAAATTACAACATGGTCAACATTTCTGCTTAATTTATTCTTAATTTCGTGTTGATTTAAAGATTTTGTTGTTGTGAAAGCGGTGTTAATTCGTTTTATAGGAGGATTTCGTGTAACAAGACAATTCAGTTTTTTTCCCTTTTCCAAAACATTGTAAATCATATCTAAAAACTATCGAAGGGAAAAGTACTTGATTCCATCTTTTTTATGACACTTTTCGCTTTATCGCATCTCACCATTTTTACGGGGCTCGAAGCCAAGACCCTTTGAGCTCGGAAAATAGACGTACTATAGTGGACTTAAGGGTAAGGGACCAGAGTTCTAATCCAAGCGAGGTTTAAAATAAAGTATCATCGACTCGCATATGCAGGCATACAGACTATGGCGTCAGCCTCGTCCAGTGTGGTTTCCCCATCTCTCTCTACGCTCATTCCCTTCATAGCTCACCTTCCTCGTCCTTTTTTACCCACACATGTAAATATGTGTAACATGTGATCCAGTATTCTGTAATTCTAGGGTCGGGATTGCGGTAATAAGCTGTTCTAGGTTAAGTAGATATTGCTTAGTCTAGAGTAAGACCTCAACACTTCTCGGGACCGTCAGCCTCTTAGAGGAACCGGGTTAAATTCCAGGTTCGGTCTAGAATTTAGTTTACACGCGGTTACCAAAACAGTTTAAGCACGAGTAATTCGGAGTTCACTAGAGTGTGGCCTCGGTGTAACTAACGGCCACCTTTTGAACTTATTCTAAAGCACACGACTTACAAACTAACTAGAACCGGCACAACATCCAGTTCCTCGTTTGTTAATGTATCCGTGTGATAGGAAGATAATTTGAACAATGATAATGATTTTTTACGCATGCCGAGAAACGAACCTGGGATCTTTGTGTCAAAAGGTGGACGCGCGTGCTAACATACTAAGTGTGTTTAGAAAGTGCATGTTAATATCCTCGAATAAAACCCGCCCCGGGAGCGAACCGCGTCCTCCCGAGCCGTGACGCATGTGTGTGTGTGTGGACTCCTTGTTCTTCTAATTGAGAGACTTTCACTGCGCCCGGCTGGTTAGACTTAGCGCCTCTCCGGGGAGAAACTGACCGGCTGACCCACTTCCCTGGTGTGACAGTGTCGTGTCGTGTTTACAGGACCGACAGAGCCTGTCTATTGCTCTGGTAGAGACATAAATACCTTTCTCACATGTGGACCGGGAAAACTCGGGTAGTTTCTTAAAAAAACACTTAAAAACAACTGAATATTTGGGACATTTAACTGCACTCACTTCGGTAGTTTAAGACATAACTCCCGCGATAGACTGAACTGTTGATAATCTAAAGATCGAGGTTCGAATCCCGGTAGGTTGTAGTGAGGTTGATTATTTTTCTCAACTAAATGGTTCTACACTCGCTACATTATTATTATTATTATTATTATTATTATTATTATTATTATTATTATTAGCACCGCGTCTTAC